>JAVSBS010007978.1:31815-52894 GCA_033124195.1 Coracias cyanogaster | reverse complement strand
CTTCTTCAAGCACAATCTAAGAGAAATGATTTGCCATAAGACAAGTCACAGGTGCTAGTCACAATTTGTGGGCAGACACTATCTCCCAGCTCCAGCTACACCAGTTGAAGAAGCGACTGCCCTCAGTCCAGTGCTTATCTGGACTCCTGTGGAGACTGTCAGCCTTCAAAGCTGCAGCAGAGCCATTTGGATGATGCCTATTTATATAAAAAACAGCCAGGTGTGTGAAGACCTACTATTTAAAGTGTTTCAGCTATCCCTGCTAATTCTGACCATGGGAAGAGCTGAAAGAATTGTGGTTGGAGGAGGAGCTGTGCTGTGCCCAATAGCTCTTAATGTCAACACTCTGCAGCTTGGAGGATGAGAGAAGAGTAAAAAGGAAAGTAGGTGTCCTCCTGCATGACCAACGGGGAGCCAGGGACTGCTAGCAGCACACATTGTTATATCTTCAAGCAGTAATGGAACAACTGCAAAAGCAATGAACTGAAGTGCAGGAAAGCTCTGAATTGCCTGTGCTTTTAGATGGAGCAACTGAGGCACACCACCTTCCCTAAGGCTGCATGAGGAGGCTGTGGAAGAACTTAACCTTATACTAGCTTCCTCAGGTAGACCACAAACAGATGGGTGGTTGTGGAACCTACCCTTTCTAATGGATGGGTTAGCGAGGAAAAAATTTAAGTTATTAATTGGAAAAAGGAGTAGATCTGAGCAGTCCTGTATACTAGTAGTCCTGGCATAAACATCTCCTTCCCCCCAAATCCCACAAATCCACTAAAGCTCCTTCTGGATCAATTCTATTCTCTCTCCCAATACTTGTGTTTCTTAAAACAATGCACCTAGCCTCTTAAGGGGAAAACCTGCTGATGCCACAAAACCAGCATGAGATGGTTTTCCGGAGTGGTGAGGAAGTGGTTAAAAACAAAACAAGCATATGTACTGGGAGAAAAAGTGTTCACTGCTGGAGGCTGGAGAAGGTCATGTAACCAAATAAATGATAAATGGGTTTGGCATCTACGTTAACTTCTCAGTAAAATCCCATGAAGACTTTTCCTGGCTTTTCTTACCATGTGTGCACAAATCCCAAACACAAGCTGCGTTGATTCAACCCACCACAGTGCTTTTAAGTGTCTGTTTTTGCTCGGGGTTGAGGCCTCATCTTTTTTGCCTGCAAAGGTGAAAACCTTCTCCCCTTCTCGCAAGCAAAACTCTTCCTGAAAAATAATTCTGTTTACCCAGAAATGCTTCCCAGCCCTTCCTCTTGATGATCAGAAAGCAGTAAGTACTGCGAAGAAGCCAAACTGTGAAAAAATTTTGGGGAGAGAGCACTGCAAACGCTTAGGCTGGCTTCTCACATCACGTTGCAACAGTTTGCACAGCACACTGAGTAAATCCAGAGCTCCTCCATTTCCCTATTTGTGATTTCATTTTTTAGATGGATGTCTGTAACTGTAAATGTATAACGGGTTTGAAAAATAATCTTATCCTTGGCAAATGTAAAACCCAAATCATCAACTTTGGCAAATGAGAGGTTCTGCTAAAAATAACTGTGGTACTTCTGGTTTTGCAAAAACCAGTGTCTTCAAACACGTTGGAGACTAATGGATCTCGGTGGCCTCTTCCTCAGCTTGAAGACAGACAGTAATAGTCTCCTGCTCCTCACAATCAAGAACAGCAAAATCAAATTAATAAGCACAGGTAATTTAACCGCTCCATGATGAGTTTACCAATGGCACTAATGAAAAAGGCAAGAATTATGCCAAGTACAGACTGCTGCTCTTTGGAAGAGCCATAAGAAACTGCTGAGAAATAGAAGACGAGGTGGCTGGTGAGGCAGGACTGGAAAAGGCTGAGGAGGAGACCAGAGTAGCAGAGACTTCCCCTTCTGAAGCCTCAGAGGAAGTACTAGAGGGATGGGAAACTTAAAGATCTTACACCGTTTGGAGAGCATAGCAACAGAAGAAACAATAGCTTTCCCCTCAGAGCACTTGGACTAGGACTGAACAATAAAACTTTTAGGCATCTACTAGCAAGACAGAATGCACAGTAAATAGCATTTAGTCCTCAAACACAGGCCAGGAATGACAGCACAGCACTTCTCCCCCTGAACGTCTGCCTCCTTGAAGAGCTGACAGTGCGCACCCTGGTTCCCCACTGAGGTGAAAAATCACTGGCTTTGCTACTTGTTGTCCATTTAATTTTTTCTTCACTCTATAGCTTTGTCAAGCTCAGGAGGTGCCAAAAAACGGGGAACTTTCAAAATGGAACTCAGAAACTTGACAACAAACAGGGGAAAGGTTTGGTCTCTGCAGCAAAACTGTTATGCAAAATTGTTTTTTGGATAGGAAGCGCAACAGTTTGACTATTAATACAATAGGAAAAAAGTTTTCTGAAAGTATTTGTTCTATATGTTAGACAAAGAGAAAGTACAAGGGCTGTTTTTTCAAAGTACTATCTGGTAGCAAAATATTAAAAAAAAGACAAATAGCTAATTTTGTTCTTTGAAGAGAAAAACAGTTGGTATGTTTTAGTGAAGATAAACATCCAGACTCCATCCTTGCTGTTTGAAAGTTGATCTTTTTTTAATAGGCTTTCCTGAGATCAGCTGATGCTCTTCCTCAGCAGCAGCTTGCACCAGAAGAGGAAGCTGCTGCTAAGCATCAACTAATGAATTCTGAAGTTGCAAGAAGTGGTAACATGAAATATGCATATCTATATATTTTTGTGAATTACATACACTCAGGAAGGGTAGGAATTGATACACAACTGTTGGAAAAAAAAAAAAAAGGACAAAAAAGAAAGACACTGCAAGATTTCTTTTTCACTTTAGGGTTTGGTTTGTTTGTTTTTTTCCAAAAAATGTTTAACAATGCAAATAAATAAAAGCCCTGCTAATAAGCTGAGCTGTTACACCTTCTGATGGAGAGTATAAACAGGGCATTTTAAAACAGAATATTTTGTAGACATGGATTGTGTTTTCTGCATCAGCTGTAACTTTTCCTTTTGTACTTTAGTTCGAAAATGCCAGGAGTTGATGGTTTATGCAAGCTTCTGTTGTGACACAGAAATGGGAAGGTGCTTTCACATTTCTCTAAATTAAGATGAAGCCAAGAGATCAAATATATTCTAATTAATGGAAATTTCAGAAAGCTTTATTGTCAATGAGATTGCTATACTGTGGTTTCCTTCTGTGATCAGCTTTATAGTCCTGATTGAATATCTCAGCTTGTTTTTACTGATGATCAAAACTATACCAACAAAGGTCCCCCATGTTCATGCACTAATCTTCAAGACATCAGTCTTTAGTGCCAATATCAAAGTTGTTAGCTGAGTGGTTTCTACGCACCACATGACTGGTGGCTTTTTGAAGATGGCTGAATGAGTCCTACTCATTCACCACATTCCCCTTGGAGGTTAAACGTGCCTCTATTTACAGGTATGTGAGAATACGCAATGTGCTTTCTTGTAATGTATGCTCCAAGTAGTCGTTCATCCAGAGAGACCACCTTGAGATGCAGTGTCTGCCCAGGTCCCGTCTTACCCCCTCACTTATCTGCTCAGTGGATGATGGAAAGGCTGTGGATGTTGTTTACCCGGGCTTTAGTCAAGTTTTTGACATGGTTTTCCACAACATTCTCCCAGAGATTCTGGCTGCTCATGGCTTGGACAGGTGTACTCTTCACTGGGTAAAAATCTGGCTGGATAGTTGAGCCCAAAGAGTTATGGTGAATAGAGTTAAATCCAGATGGCAGCTGGCCCCAAGTGGTGTTCCTCAGAGCTCAGGATTGGGTCACAACAACCCCATGCAACGCTACAGGCTTGGGGAAGGGTGCCTGGAAAGCTGCCCAGCAGAAAAGGACCTGAAGCTGTTGGCTGACAGCCAACTGAATATGAGCCAGCAGTGTGCCCAGGTGGCCAAGGCGGCAAACAGCATCCTGGCTTGTATCAGAAATAACATGGCCAGCAGAACTAGCGAAGTGATCATCCGTCTCTACTCGGCGCTGGTCAGGCCACACCTTGAGTACTGTATTCAGTTTTGGGCCCATCAATACAAGACAGACATTGAGGTGCTGCAGCATGATCAAAGAAGAGCAACAAAGCTGGTGAAGGATCTAGAGAACAAGTCTTATAAGGAGCAGCTGAGGGAACTGGGGTTGTTTAGCCTGGAGAAAAAGCAGAAAGTTTTCCCCTGAACCCCTATCTACAACTATCTGAAGAGAGTTTGTAGCAAGGCAGCTGTCAATCTCTTCTCCCAGGGAACAAGCAATAGGACAAGAGGACTCAGCCTCAAGTGGCATGAGTGGAGGTTTAGATTAGATATCAGGAAACATTTCTTCCCGGAAAAGCTTGTCAAGCATTGGAACAGGCAGCCCAGGGAACTGGTTGAGTCACCATCCCTGGAGGTATTTAAAAGACATGTAGATGTGGTGCTGAGCAACCTGATTTAGTAGTGGGGCTTGGCAGTGCTGGGTTAAGAGCTGGACTTGATGATCTTAAAGATCTTTTCCAACATAAATGATTCTATTATTTGATTCATGCAAGAAGTCCTGGACTTGCACATCTGTGCACCGAGAGCTAGGCAGAGGCTCCTGCCTGCCTTTGGTTTCTTGTTGTTTATGGATTCTCCTCCTTTCCACAGAAGGCTGTCATAGTTTGGTTCAAATCCATGCTTTATGGCTCCTGCTGGAAAGCATAGGGCCCAAATGAAGAGTGTAATACAACTAATAGTGTCAGCAGCTGCTTCCTACCATGTGCTTGCCAGCAGATACAGGTGAGGAAGCCAAGAATGTGTGTGTATAGAGGTACATATGTTACCATTCTCTCCTTTCTATTGTCCAGCCTGGCCAGCTAGGTCAGAAGTTGGCAGCAGGGTGCCAGGAGGGTTTGAATGGCATACAGAGGGATGAGGGGCTTAGGGCCAACAGATCTGCAAAAGGCAGCAGTTCCAGGCTCCCATGGGGTTTTGAAGTATTTTGCCTAGAGACGAGGCATGATGGCCTCCAACAGCATGTTGTCTCTTCAAGGGACAGGATTTCTCAACTCTTGAGTTTACAAGTACAGCCTTTACGGGTCAGCCTCTTGTTAGAGAAAGCAAAACCTGGCACATCCCTCCAAAGAGACTGCCAACCTACAGCTGCTAATTTATGAATTACTAATTCATAAATGTAGAGCTTTGGGGAGGTCTCATTGTCAGAAAAGCAGCAGACTTTCTCTGACAAACAGAAGCGGTATGGCAGAGGGTGGTGGGCTTAGGAGATACACCCCTCTCTCTGCTCTGCAGCACCTGTGTGCGTTGTTTCTAAATCTCTTCTCTAGAATGACAATTCAGAGGCACCACTCGGCTGCCCGCCCTGCTAGCCTTAGGACTGCTGCAGAACTTCATAAACTTTAATCCTCCCCCAACCTATTCACCTTCATCAAATGAACATCAAAGCCTCCCCTGAAGTGTTTGGGAAGGACAGTTAACATTTACTGTATATTAAATGTGAACTCCATACACCTCAGTTCACCTTTCCTTTCACATACAAGTCAGAAGGTTGAATCATACTGGGACAGGACTGACCTACTCAGGTTTTGCTGAAGTTACTTAGGTTGCTTAGTTATTCCTTTTAAGCCAGACTCTTAAGAGTTTGGCACACAAGGCTGCAGAGGAGCCTCAATGTTTCTGAAAATCTCATTAGGCATCTTAGCTGTAATCCGAACCCACAGCCTTAACATACAATATTTGACCTTTCATTACTTGATGCATGTTCTGCAGAGGAGATGCTGTTGTGAGAGCTCTGTCCCATCTCCTACGGACATTCTCAAATAGCTACATTAGACATCACAAGGTGCCGCAAACTCCAGTACTGCAAGGGAGAGAGGACAACGCATAATAAAGATATGGTTAAGGAGGTATTTTTTCAGCCTCTGGTACCTTGGATTAGATACGCAATAATTCTGGGTTGAGAAAAAAAAGACACTTCCTGAAGCTGAAACCGCTTTATTCAGAATTAACTGCATGCCTGCATACACAGCTGAGGTACCTTTGGCACAGCCAGTCCCCTGCCAGCAGCTGACTAAGCCTCAAAGACGGAAGGAAAGAAGGGAGAAAGAAGCAGGCTGGATTTTTGCCTTGCCTACCAGACTTCTCCCCAAGACTGAAAACTGGACTTGTACTTGTAAGAAAACTCATTCCTTACATTTTTAAGGCAGAGTATTGCAAATGTTAGCCCCTAGCTCTGCAGCAGCAGCTTCTGCTAGGGCAGATGTAGAGATGATAAAACCAAGGGAGGGAAAAACAATAAATAAAAATCTTGATTCACAGAATCACAGAATGTTTTGGGTTGGAAGGGACCATTAAAGGTCATCTAGTCCAACCCCTCTGCAGTAAGCACGGACATCTTCAGCTGGAGCAGGTTGCTCAAAGCCCCGTCCAACCTCACCTGGCATGTTTCCAGGGATGGGGCATTGACCACCTCTCTGGGCAACCTGAGCCAAGGTCTCACCACTCCCAGTGTAAAAAACATCTTCCTTATATCTAGTCTAAATCACCCCTCCTTTAGTTCTTACTTTCTTGATTCTTTACATGGCAGCTTAAGAGACCACATCAGGATACCAAACCACACATCTATGTTTTTCCTGCTAAAGGCACATAAATCACACCAGACATTGACTCCTTAAACACTTAGGACAGATTATAAGCACAACTAGGTCTTCGCTGGCACAAGCCCTCAACTTTTAACAGTCAGTTTATTTAAAACCTGCATGCTAGATTTGAGCCTTCTGCACAGCGAGCTCTACTATGCCAAACTGCAACCCAAAGTGACTCTTACTACCAGACTATAAACCCCAGAAAAACAGGGCTAAGGGTTCATTATGAACCTGGTGACAGACTCCTAATTATAGTGGTGCTATCAAGCATGATAAAGGCTGGTTGGTTTTATTATAGACTTATCCAAAGACTTGTTAGATGCTGGATTAGCTCATCTTTTCACTCCTGTTGAACTGCCATATGTTTCTTTTTCTCCTTTATGTAGCATTTGGCAGGAGTTATTTGTCAGCATTTAGAGAAAGAAAACATGTCTGCAGAAACTTCATTTCTAGCTCTTTCCATGCAAACTTTCTTGTTTTACCTGATAAAACCTCAGAAATTGCATTTTCATGTCTAAAGTAAAACTGGATGAGAAAAGGCTGCTATCACAACATGAAATATGGACACTCTTAGGCTGTCCTGATCACAATACTGTAGCATAATATTTCAGTTGACTTCATAGAAACAGATACCTCAGTAAAAAGCTGTCTCTTTCTCCCTCCCCTTCCACATCAATTCTGCCCGATTTCATATCCACTTCAAATATCTGCAAGTAAATCAGAGCAAAATGTAGCATTTTACTAACAGATCTGATTATTTATTCATCACTATCATCTACCAGCATTATTGCAAAGATCCATGTTGCACAAAAGTCACAGGCATAAAAACAATATTGATGCAAGGGCTTTTAAAAAGCCTCTTGTTTGGCAGCTATAAAAACCACTGAATTTCACAAGCTTAGCTAATGCACCATAGCAGAAAGGATTTAATTGCTGCTTCTAATCCCAGAAATCAGAGAACTGAGAAGAACTAAGCAGCATCTGTATGGGCACAAACCTGGAAACCAGCTAGCAGCACCTTTGCTAGACAGAGAAGAGTCCTGAACAGTTACTTCTTGACTTCACAGGTTTTGGGAGAAAAAAAAAAAAACGAAGCTGTGGAAAAGCTTCAGAGGCAGCCGGAGCAGAGGACTATAATTTCAGCTGGTCTACAAAACAGGCCTGGGAAGGGGGAAGTAGCACCACCAGCCTCAATTATGGAGAAGAATGAGGCAAGGAATGAGCATTTTGCTGCCCTACGCAATTTGAATCAGCTACGCTAAGGGCATTTCTTCCCTTCCTCCCCCACCTCAGCTTCCTCTTCAATGAGACATGGCAAGCAAGGTATGCTTCCACAGGCATCTCCCGTGAATGACATACTCTCCCAACAAATGACATGGATTCATCTCCAGATGGAAAGAAATACATTTTTTTGCAGAGGAGAAAAAGAAAGGGCCTCCAAAGGCTCCCCTAAGTGACCTAGAGGCAAGATAATGAGAACTAATAGAGCACTTCTGAAAAAAGGAAGGTCACCTGTCACAGCTGCTATTCAGCTCTGCTAAGTGGTTTTATTGATGGGTCATTAAAAGATTCCCATCCACCTTCAGCCTAAGAATGGTTTTACAAAGCAGGTAATAGGAAAAAAAGGAGAAGACATCTTGCAGGATTTGTTTTAAACTGCATGTGTTTGACAGTCTTTTGAGTTATATTCTGTTTCACTTTTCTTCCGTAATTTCCTCTATCTGTGTAGGCTTCTCATGCCAACTAGGGAAGCTGGAGAAACACTGCCTGTTAAATAATTGTGACTATAAAAATACAAAATTGCCTTAGGTATAAAGTGTCTTAACCTGATACCATCATGCACTGAGAAGGTGCATAATGAAAGTATGAGTTTTAATTAAATTTTCAAATGTTATTTCTAAATTTAAGTGCGGTCCTCCTGCAGCCATGCCTCATCTTCAACTGCAAGCTCATGTGTTTGGATGGCTGATCTCCACAGAAACCCAGTTTGCCTGGAAATAAGTAATATAATTGATTTTATGAATCTCTGAGCCCTTTGGTGTAGGCTTTCAGCTGCTTTACTATTTGCAGCTGTAGATATGCAGTAGATAAAGACTAATGCTGCTTGTATGCCAACTCATAGATGCTGAGTCTGCAGATTTGAGGAGCTCTGCGACAAGCCGTGAGATGCTCCTGCAATTTCCATGTAAGTATGCTAACAGGAAACTGAAAGGATAAGGCAATTTTAATGGCTAGATTGTAGCTACTGTAACTGATATACCGGCAGCAAAACTAAAAGCAGAGATAGATTTCCTTGCTTGGTTAAAGGGGTTTAGGTGTGTTCCCTTCTCTTCCCCCTCTAGCCACTGGCTGCAGCCAGGGGAAGACAGGACCTGAGTCTCTGCAGGTATGGATCAAAATCTCACCAGCATCTGCAGTAATACACAGGCAGGAGTAGCACCCAACTTCAACAGTGTCTTTACAGAAAAGCAAAGAATAACTGAAGAGCCATATGTTACTGAGGAAAATCTTAGAGTGAACAAGAGCAAAAGTAATTCAATTTTGATTGTCTGTAGTCTTCTGCAAGAATAATCTAATTTCTACTATTATATCCAGAAAAAAAGAGAAGCCATTGACAAGCACTATTAACAAATTTTATTTTTGTTTGCTTTTGGTAGCTTAACACATGACAGTTACAAGGAATGCATTAAGCTAATGGATACCATAAGCAACGTATAGGTGTATACACATCTATTATCTATAGGGACCTCTGCCTATATTACACGTCTCCTTAAAGCTCTCTACAACACAGAAAAATTGCTCTCACGGTCACTATTGTATTCTGCCCCATTCAAATCTCTCAGCCCCATCCCCTGTATGGCCTGGGCTCAGGCGAGAGCCACGGGGAAGCCAGGCACTGTGTTCCCCCAAGCACCCACGTACAGACCCAGGCTCCCGGGGCTGAGTAGAAACCAGCTTCCCCAATGAGAGAACCAGACTCGCACAGCCTGCAGGCATCACCTCTTCAGGGAAATTTGCTGCTATGAATTAGAGACCTGCTAGCTGGTGTTAACCGAAATGTTTTGAAGACTTGTACTTCAGCCTGTTTTGGTCAATATTCATAGAAAGAGCACAAGCATCTCTGACAGCGGCTCCCACCGCTTGCCAAATCCTGCCTCTGAGCTGTTAAAAGAAAAGGTCACCTACATTTAACAGGACTAACAAGATATTTTCTCAGTCCTCTTTCTTAGAAACAGCTGAGCTGCTCTGGCTAAATGCTGTTTTTTTCCTTTTCAAACAACAATAAGAGAATATTCAGCAAGAGGCAGACACCAAGTTAAAGAAATCTCAGCACAAGCTGTTAAAATTTGGCAAACTTGTAAGCAGCTGAAAATAGAGTCTTGTAATGGGAAGTGTCAAACAACCTTGATAATAGGCAGCATTACCAGTCTGCTCTGTAATTCTAAATTATGTTTTATTACAGTCTTAAATATGCCTAAGCTCCGTTTACCAGTTCTACCGTTGCCAGACCGAGAGCAGCTGCTGGCCGATGGCAAATTAACAAGTTGTAGTTTTTCCCGGTGTAGACAAGAGGGTAGTTGTTTCTGGCTTTCAGCAGTCGGAGCAGGTTCATCTCAGCAGTTTTTATAGAGCTGAGCATGTTGGCATATGGCCATTAACACATTTCTCAGGTGGCTCCCTGCAGTAATGAGGTGGCTTGAACATACAAGAAGTAAGCTCAAGTTAGATTATTCCAGAAGCCAGTGTAGACACAGTCAGCAGGTGATCATGAAAAAAGTATCACAAAATACGCATATTCCAGACATTTGCTACTTTGGAAAATAAATTGAAACTCAAGTTGACATTCAGGAGGCCTAGGGCCTTTACTGTGTCACAGGGTAAGGTTTATATGGCCAGGTCCAGATGGAGCCAAACCTTGAAGATCATCAACCTTTCTCCTGGGGAAGACGAGCCATATGATTGCCCAACTTCAAAGCTCCAAAAAGCTCTTCAGATAAATCATGCAAAGAACCAGCTTTTTAGGACGCCAGACTTGCACAGCATCAACCAGCCTTTCACCACCCAGGACCACTCAGTCTTTGAGAAAGGCTGCCAGTTCTAGGGTAGTCCCAAATACTTAAAAAAAATATTAGAACTACAGCCCACATTGTTTTTATTGTGGGGAGGGAAAAGTGGTATGTTGGGGTGGGGTATGGACATGACACCCTGCTGAGACTTTACACCCTGGGAAAGCCAGATTTTGGCCATCACAAGAAGTCTGGAAGCAAACCACCACCTCGGGTGTGTCAGAGAGCAGCTGCCCGGCGTGACTGGTACACAGCGTAACGCGTCACATGAAGACCAATCAGGAAAGCATGAAAGATAAGTAGCTGCCTGTCAGTGCTGGGCTGGGAACCTACTGGTGTCTCTCCCAGCCAGGTCACAGCAGGGAGACAGCTGTTGGCACAGCATCATGGTGACACAAACATGGCCATATCTCCTTCTCCTTCATATCCTCCAGTTACCTTCTCAGCCACCTCTGTATTTTATTCTTCCTTCCACAAACCAGACCCTCAGGGACCAAGGCCAAGGCGTGGTGATGTTTTGGGGCTGGGACACACCAGCTCCTAGAGGAACCAGAGCTGGGCCACATCATTCAATCTCCTATTTCTAAGCCTTCAAAGTGAGACTAGCACTTCTCCCTGACATAGAGTTACAAGGATACATTTTTGGATGCTCAAAGCACCCATATATAACAGTAGAGGACACAGAGAAAGATTCTCCAAGCAATTATAAAAGCAAGAAGAATGCATTCAAGTCAACAGCTCAGCTTCTTGCTCTGGAAATCTTGTGAGGTGCATCATGAAGCACTGGGGTAGCAGGCACAGACATCAATACCAACACAGACAGGCACTACCCTAAAGGCGGCGACCACGTGTTTTGGTGTGCTGGCACACAGAGCCAGGGGCCAGTTTCCCACTACTGGTAGTACCGGCTCCTTTTTGCCTGGTACGTGCACCAGCTAAAATGCAAAGTGGGCACTGGATGTTTTTCAGAGAGACTAAAGAATCTTTTGATCTAGAGAACAGAGGGCAGCAGCTTCAGAAGCTGCACGCTCATCCTTTTCTGATGATCAAGTCCCTTTGAGGTAAGTCAGAGAGGACATGCTCAAAACACCTCCAGTCTCAGGCTGTTTGGCTAACCCAAACTCCTGAAGTCTTGCCTATATTCAGGGAGAATCTTACTCTTTTCTTCATCATCTCTTACAGCCTCTCAGCTTTGATCAACATTTCCCCCACCCCAGGAGCAAAACTTCATTCCTCTCATCCTCTCTCTACATCTTCTAAAAAGCCGGATCCTCCACTAAGCAATTCATAAACCACCTATGACAAAGGACTGCCTGAACACCTCCAGGCTTCAGAGACACTTCTTGCATGACCCCCATTACCCATGAACAAAGTGTACTCTGAAAAGCACTAGGCCATCCAGAACAGGTGAGATTTTAAATTTCAAGCCCACCAGGGCCAAGCTGAGAAGCTGCTGAGCTCTCAATCTGATATGGAAGAGTGAGGGGAAAGGAAGAAACAAATTGCTTTTTTGTAAGAAAAAGAAACAGGTAAAACTTAAGCTAAAAAACAAGTCTCTCATTCCTGCAAGAAGGAAGCAGTAGAAAATAACTTGATTTTTACAAGTCGTACCTCCATGACAATAGGACTGAGACTCCCTGGACTACTACTTCTCAGCTACAAAGATACAGTAGGCTGGATTTCTCTTTCAGGTTCCAGGTAACATTCTTCCCTTTACAGTGGCTGATGGTTACCATTTATTTCTTCTACAGTTCTCACCACTAGCCTTCAGAAAACAATCACATTAGAAAACTAGAACTAACAGCAAATGCAGTCCTCCTAAACTCTCTAACAGGTATCAAGTGCTGTGACTGAAGCAGCAGTTATATATTAAGTCATTTTAGGCACAAACTTGGCTGAAGAAACTCCCACCTATGCTACTGTATGCTTCCACCTCAGTTGTGCCAATCCTTGCACTCTATGTTGTTATCTGGCACCCGAGACAACATGGATTTTTTTTTTTTTTACTAAAAAGTTCTTCATATTTTAAATGCAAAATAATAAATCGACTTACTTCAGTTGTCCGTGGCCATGCAAGCACTCAGAGCAACAGAAACAGGAGGCATCCTCCTTAGGATGACTAGGGGAAAGCTTAAAATATAGTTCCATCTCAAGACCACAAAAATGATGTTAAGTTTGGAACATGACTGAAACCTGGTACACCTGCGTCCCAGTTCTGACTGCCTTCCTCTAGCACTATAGTACGGACGTGGCAGAGCAGTCATCTAAAAAACATCTTCTAGTGGCTCATTACACAAGTATTCCTGGTAACTATGTCAGCCAAAGCTAAAAATAAAGTGTAACTATTAGTCACATGAGCACTGTCCAAAAGCCTGGACAACTTATTGCAGGAAGTTTCTCAAGAAGAAAGTACAAAGGTAATTATATTCAACATCTCCTGAAGCTACAATTGCTGAGATGGTATTTCTTTCTTTACATAACTTTCTCTCGTATAATAGGATATGGGTTTTATATGTTTATATATGTATACATTGGCCTCTCAATATTGATAAGGATTCTTCCTTGCAAACTACAGTTTACTTCAGAGGAGAACCCTCCTCAGTGGAGAAGTTCTTTGTTCATGCAGGAAGGTGTAAGAAAAAAAACAACTGCTCTGCATGCAAGGAGAAATAACTACTCTGTCCCAGTACTCTGCAAATTGAGAGAGCTCTTGTAAACAAGATGTCCATCCTGGATTTCTTAAAATATGCATGTTGCTATGGAATGCTTTCTATTTGCAATGTGGGAAGATTTGGGGGTCAAAGTGGGAGAAAGAGAGGGACATATTCCAGTTCTCTGACTGTTTTAGGGAAGGGCCCAGCTATAGCTCTATTAGGAAACTGGAGAGACTGAACAAGGCAGTGAAATGAAGTGCTGCAGCAGAACCTTGATGGAGCATACCTGGAAACCTGGGCAATTCTGCTGCCTGAGAAGAGAAATGAACAGAGGCCACACACGCAGCAGCTCCTTCATCTTCTCCAGGCTGGGGAGACCACAGCTGCCTCCAAGGTCCCTCCATCCCTCCCCAAACCACAAACTCCCTTCCTGGCTTGCAGTCTCCCTTCCCACTGCTCTGGCAAGGGCTCCTCTTTCTCTTTCATTGCTTTGCCCCTGCTCCAAGTTGCCAAACATGTAAACAAACAAGAAAAGAGCTGAACATGTCTGCAGCAAGGAGTGGGGGCCACAGAGATGCTGTGCTAACAGACCACAAGTGTTTCATGCAAGAACCACCTTTCTGATACTGTTGGGAAAATAATTAACACCTATTTATCTATCTATCTATATGGATACCTCGTTTCCTCAGCTAACTTTCCACTCTGTTTTTCTCTGCTCTCCAGCATACGCATCCTCAAATGTAATAAACAGCCACTAGCCATGCAAGAACATTAGGAGTCAACTGGAATAGGAAGCAGAATAGCAAAGTTAATATGCAAGAGCAAAATATCACAGAGCCAAGTGTAATAGCACCACTATTCAGCTTTCTTAATGGCTAGCTGAAATATGTTTCAAGATAAAAGGCATCCACCAAGACCAAGTGATGCTGCTAAGAGGTGAACTCACTTCACATATGTACCTCAATATTGTAGGGTATTACCCTCAAATTAAGTTAAATCCAACCACATCTGTGAGATTAGACTATGGTTGAATTGCTGGTACCAAGAGCAACAGAATTTGTGGCACTGACTGTGACTAGGTCACTGTTATATGCTCATCATATAATATCATATACTCCTTTCAGAAAAAAGGAGATGCAAACATACACAAAAGCTTCCATTAGCACAGCATGTGCTGCTGGGCACACCTGGTTCAGGTGCCCTGACGTCAGTGGTGGCTTCTCACTCACTAGTCTTCTGCTGGAAAACCTGAGGCTTTTGAGTATGCTGAGATAGAGTGTCTGTCACCACCTCACCATACCACAGCAGTATTTGCCTCAGCTTTCAAAGTCAGCATGTACCATTTTCTGAGCAAGTTACAGAAGGTGTTATACAGCATTTGTTAAAGTTAAAATGTTGAAGATCTGTCAGATGAACCATTTGCTCCCACAGATTTCAGAAGAGTTGGCCAAGGAGCCATCCTGGTTGAAGACTGGCTAAATAACACATTTTAAGAACATTCTAAAGGACAAAGAATGAAGTATTTCTGCAACATTTAGGAACTGCAAATGAGGTCACTGTGGCAAATGCAAGCCATTTAGTCAACACTGATCTTGAGCAACAGAACCTAAACGTTTATAGAAAATGAAGACAGTGCAGAATTAAGGTTCTGAATCCTCAGTAAAACAGTCAATACAGCTTTATGAAAATCAGAACTATAATCCTACTCAGAAAATGTCCCCAGCCTAATAAGTTTGGTTAATAAAGGCACATGGTGTCTTTCAGCAAACTAAGACTGTATTATTAGCCTCTTCTAACTAAACAATTCTATTGAAAAACAGATGCCACACAAATCAACAAAGCAGATTAAATAGTTCATTATTCTAGATCATTGGCGTTCAATCCCGGGTATATCAGCTCCCCTAGTCTTTATGGGAATCAAGACCTGAAGCAAATGTCTTCCAGGAATGTGGAAGTCCTATTTAAGAAAGTCATTGCTGGTATAAATCCACCATTCCACTAATTTTCACGTGACCTGCACAAAAGGACAATTTAAATTCAAAAGTGTGATCACAAGGATCACACAGTACAGCAGACTCAAATGAATAGCAGCATTATTACTGTAACCAAACAAGGTAACACAGAAGCAGACACAAAACTTAGATCACAGTGTTAGAATGTAATCTGGAAGACAGTAATGTAAAAGAACATGGTGGTTTGCCCACTAGCACAATTGCTCCGGGGAAGCGGAGAGAGAGCAAATGTGACATTCCAACACAGATAGCACCAAAGTATCATGTTTAAATTGTGAGATATAATCACATCATTTAGCACTGGTCCTCCCAAAACATATCTGCTCCTGACATCAACTGCTTGCATCTAGTGTCACTAAATCAGTAAAAGATCAGATGAAAGCGATAGGCTCTACTTAAGAACTGGACTTTAAGACAGATACTATCGCAAATCCATTTAATTCATCCAAGAGAAGGTAAACAGAGGATGATAAAGAGGTGGCAATCACTGTCTGTAAGTGTCAGCTTATAGGTGATACACTTTTCCCTAGAGCTGATTTGATCAGAGAACGCCAAAACACCAGATCAAAGCTGTTCTTAGAAACTTGGCGGATTTGATAAGATTGATAGGAAATTTCTTCGGTCCCTGATGCTTTGAGCTATTCTGGCAGTCATCAAACCAGGGGTTCTCTGTGTAAATAATGTCTACTTTGCCTAAACTGGAACAGAATTTCCAAGTTCAGTCTTTCAACTTCCAAACAAGAAACAAAATCCCCAGCTCCTCTCCTCTCTCCTGCCCACCAGAGCAGTTTCTCTTTGCATACAGAAATGCCTTTTGGGCCAGGGGAAGGAAGGAAAGAGAAAGGACAGACTGATGGGGTGGACTAGCGTCCTGTGCAATCAGCTGCCCAGCTCAGGCTGACAGTTCTCCCAGAGTCCAGGCACAACCCACACCTCATAGATGAAAGCCTTAAGGAAAGATCTCTGCCTACACCAGAGTCAATTTTCACAGAAAAAAACAAGGCAAACCAATGTCTTGGGCTCACTTGCATCTGAACTGAGGAAAGAATCCAAAGTGCTTTGTTCAACTCAAAATTAGTGACTACAGACCATTTGATTTTTCCTTTTTTTTTTCCCCAGTCAGCCCCTCACCTTTTGGTCAGGGATCAACTGCTTCCAGAGGTCCCCTCTTCAAAGCAATGAGTGAAGGAGCTCATTTCCATTGAGATCTGATCTCAGGCTCTTCCAGAGCCAACCCAAGAGCTCTCTTTTTGGATGGACAGCCTTTGCTGCTCTGACCTTCCTTCCCTTGCAGCATTTACTTATATTCACGACACACCAGGGAGATGGAAAATATTACTTTAGCTCAGAAATAATTGAGGAGCATTCAGAAACCATTCTACAGACATAGTTGCAACCAAGTAATATACTGCAACTAACTTCTCTAAAGTCATGTCTAGCTTTTGAGTCTGATCATTACTGGAATAAAGCACAGAATTTTTAATTATACTGCTACTGTGAAGTGGTAATGAGCATTAGCTGATGATTCAGAATAATAATTACTAGGTGGTGCTATCATGAAGGTACAATTTTAGAAGCCAAGCAGGTGTTACTTTCCTGAATGATTCAAAAAATCACAAGCAGCCAATCCTCCGGCTAATTGCACACGGAAGCTATGCGCATCTGAAATGCCTTTTTCAAATGTCCAAAGAGGGCAGAGAAGGAAGTTTTGCCTTATTTCTGAAGCTGATTGGTTGTCAGTGTTCAGAAATAATTTCCCAAGTACAAGATTTGTCTTTTTCGTGATGTGTCAAGCATCTGTCTATTAAAAGGGTTAGATTGCCTTTTCTTGGCGAAAGAAACATTCCAGGCTTGCTTCCACCTGAACCTCCCACAGCCCCCATTTCAGAGTGTCAGTCATTGCATGTCAGTGTCAGCAACAGCAGCAATAAATGCCCACTTGCAATTAGGTTTTTACATTACAGGCACTATAATAAATAAAATAAAATAAAAATGAATAAATATAAATTAAAATAAAAATACATTTTTAAAAGGGCTCTTCTTTTTATTAGGGGAGTATGTATTAAAAAACAGTAAGTAACCCTGGAAAATTGTGCATAATATTCTTGTAGCATGGAGTTTTGGTAACTTGTTGGAAAATACCTGTCATAAAAGGCTTCTCTTCCCCCGCCAGATCATTCTCCAGGTCACCCCACTGCACTGCAAATTGAATCACGAGAACGTTTCAATGTCTCAATTTCTAATAAAAAGCCAGCTGACGGAGGATATATCTATCACACTTATACTACAGAGTATTTCAACATGAGATTGTTTGTGACAGCAATTCAAAACTACTGAATCTCCCAACTCCCTTCTCCCCTGGGTACTTAGTTCTTTTTCAATCACTCTTGAAATAGCTGTACAATGGACTTACATGGGCCTTGCTACAGGAACGATAGATGGCAGATTGTGTTTTTTTTTAAAAAGAACAAACACACCATCTTTTCCTTTTGCATATCGTATCTTAGATCCTTCCCCACATCACTGCTATTTAAACAATTCAATTAAACTTTAGGTGACAGCATGCTCTTAATTTCTTTCTTGATTAAACTGGTGCATAAAATGAGGCTGAGTGGGAAATCCTTCCCTCACGATACAGTGAATGGTTGGGTTGGGTTTTTTTTTAAGGAGTTTGCAGGGAGTTAGCGATAGAGACAAGAAACAACAAAACCCTGGGTGTGTTGGGCCACCAGTCCTGCCGTGGGCCAGGAGAGGAATCTTGCCCTGCACGGCAGGCATGCTCACGGTGACTAATGCCTTCACCTCCTGCAGCCTGGGATCACACTCGCCCCATGGTTATGTCACTTCTAAAGCATCTGGTGATAATTCAGAAATCAAAACCTAAAAATCAGACAGGCGCATGCTCTGCAGGTCTGCTATACAGAAAAGCAGCAATGCAGTCAAGGGTAAAACAAAACAAGACAAAACATTGACATTCACCCTTTATAAGTTTGAGTTTGGGAGTTTACCTGTTTACTACCTTGTCCAGAACACCAAAAAATATTAATTATCCCACTGTTTCATCTGGCAGTAGAGCAACACAGAGGAGATGTTTGCATCAGTAGATAGATGAGCTTCATTACTTTGGAACTAATCTCTTGTACAGAGATGCTGTACCAACTTAAAGTCCTTAAGAAAGCAGATTACCTTATTTATTATCACTGCAAGCAATCTCCACAATCAGATGTATGAAGTCATGGATGACACACGTCCAACTCGCCTGCCTCAAGCACAAGGCAAATTTCTTTTAGATCTTCTCCAGCTCCCTCATATGCACACTAGCTTGGAGCTCCTTGGTGGGCTCCTCAACTGACTTACGCCAATCAAACTCATGCCTCAGTGCTCAGCTTGGAAACTCTCAGCACAGACCTGTGGAACTATTTATTATAGTGTCTAGTCTAAAGATAGCAACTTTTATGAAATTAATCAGATTTTATTCTCTTGGGCACCAGTGGAACATATTGAAGTGCACTCAATACAGGGTGTACTTCAAGAAATGTAATTACATTAATTAAAGATATTTAAATGTTAATCTGTAACAGTGTTTGTCCTTTATTCCAGAAGGATTGGTTTCTGTTCCCTCAACTCTGAGCCCCTCACCAGACAACACCCACCTCTTTTAGGAGGCTGGTGGCAAAAGACAGTGACACTACTAAAACTGGGCACTTAGCCTGGAGCCCCTTTGTACACCAGTGATCATCTACAGCCACTCCTCACCACCCATTGCTGGACGAACTCAAGACGAATTTGAAAGCCAGCCCAACATACCCTCTGTGACTGTGCTAAGCCATTCTGAATCAAGGCCTGTGATTTCCACCAACTTTGATGCACAGCTTTTTTTGTTGTTTAGAAACCTGAGACAGATGAAACATCCTCTAGCCCAACAGCCTTCCCGAAGAACAGGCTATGTCTCACTTGTTGCAGAGCAGCCCAAACTGGTCATGAGGTTATTTCTGTTTTCAAGGAGATCAAGACCTCCTGGGGGTGATTCAGATCACCTAGTTTAGGTGCTTATCTCCAGTTTGCATGAATCACCTCAGCCTCTCCTTCCCTCATTCTCCTGATGATAAAGGTTGCTTTACATAACCATACAGAGATAGAAGTTAGGTGTCTTGTTGAAGACAGTAAGGAAAAACAAACCACATTTTAACAGTGGTCAGTAGCCGGCACTGAAGATCATTCCTTTTGCATCCCAAACACCCTCCCAATTCCTAAGAAAACTAGTTTCAGGACTTTCTACATTGGAAGATGCATCAAGGCTTAAAAGTTACCAAAGGCCTTATTTTCCATGTACGTGCCTAATCTCTTCTTCATATCACTGGCATCCAAAAGCTTCCTGCAGCAATTCTGTGATTTAGCCTTGCCTTGAACAGGAGAAGGGGGAAGAAGAGGGAGATGGATTTAATTTTCATTTAAGCCTGCTGTCTGATAATTGTATTGTGCCTAGTCTGTACTTCTAAATTGCACCACTTTTCCCACCCTCTTGCCTCTTTTTTTTAATCCCCTCGCAATGGAAGAGTCTTTATTCTAAGGAAAGTTGCCTCAATTTTTGTCATCCCAAGGGCTCCTACCCTTCATTATTCATCCTCTATTTCTGTTTTTGTTTTGTGGTGGGATGACCAGAACTCTTCACAGTATCTAAGATCAGAATATTTATGGATCTTTAGCATCACAGGGACAATTCTGATTTTGTTCTCTACCCCTCTCCCAGTGTTTCTTATTGTTCCATTTACTGAGCACCACCACACACTGAATTGGCATTTGCCAATTTATCTACTGCAACACCAATAGGGTATTGTGGTTTTTCACTCTCTCAGCAAGAACAGGATTATTTCCTTTCCCCCTCCACATTGCATTGGGTGGCACTGAATTTCACTGGCCCATATTTCCAGCTTCATGGCAAAAAGTCTCTGCAAGTCATTTTAGGCAGCTTCGAGTTAGATTACTGTAAATAATTTTGGTATCCTCTACAAGTTCTGACATCTACTTAAAATCAAACATTGATTAATACGTCGAACAGCTCCAACAACAGCACAGATCTTTCAAGGACTTCACCCCAGCAATAGGTGCTATAGAACAGGGATGCTAATCAGGTATTCCAGTTCTTTGTTTCCTATTTTTAATCACTCAGTCTGTGAGTAGACTTTTTCTTTCATTCCCTGATAACTGTAGTTCTAACTTATTTCTGTGAAATATAGTTTGTACTTTTATTTTTGAAGTTCTTGACAAGGTATCAGCAAGATCTGCTGTATCCATAGTGTAGCTTCCTTCAAAGACTTCCACAGATCCATAAGAAACAAATTTCCTTTACAGAAGGCATGCTGTCCCCTCTCTGGTGCATTATATTTCTGTTATCTACTACTTCTGTTCCTCTTCTGATTTCTACTAAACTGCCTAATACAGGAGACAGATTTACCAATAATCTTCCTGATGACCCAGAAGCCCTTGCTAGATTGGTATACTATTGGTTTATTTAAGCAGACAGCAGACCAGGAGCAATTTCTTATTTTCATTCTTCTAAAGCTCTTATATGAGCAGTATCCAACTTCTGTGCCTTGTTACCAGACTATTTTATCCTTCTTTTTTTTTTTCTCTCCGTGAAAATCCTTTTAGAAATGACATTTCAAACAGAGCCAGGCGACTATCAAAGAGACATGTCTGGTCCAGTGAGGGCAAG
>JAVSBS010007978.1:4604-17494 GCA_033124195.1 Coracias cyanogaster | reverse complement strand
GTGGTGCTCATAGACAATAAGGAGTTGTAACAAGCTTTTCTGTCTTACATGTACGTGACTATAGGGCAAATAAAAACCAGAGCAAAAAAACCCCTCAAAATCAAAACAAATAAACATCCCTGGACAATATCCCTCCAAAGACACAAAGAAATATCTTTGTGCCTTTTTTTGTTCTTAAACAAAGGCTGGCAAGAAGAAAAGTGTGGCTGCCCTCAGAGGTGCTGTGAGTGGGAACTCCCAGAGGACAGAACAACAGGGACCCAGGCAAGCGCGATGCCGCCATCTCAGCCCTGCGCCCAACAAGTTCCTTCAACTACTCTGTGTCTTGGTTTCCACATCTGCAAAGTGGGGATAATAACAGGTCTTTACATCACAGGGGTGTTACAAAGATCAATTAGTTAATGTCTGAAAAGCGCTTTGAAGATACAGCAGGTGGTGAGTATTATTATGCAAATAACATGATTTAAGAAAATCACAAGTGCTGGATTAATACTAATCCCTTTGATATTTAAAAGACACCATTTTTTCATATTTTAAAGCAGTGATTTTATATGCTATATCTTTCCACGGCTGCTGCAACAACAATTTTTAACCTTTTCATACAGCTCAACACATAAAACTCCTCTGCAGATATCTTCACAAAATCCAATCTCAACTCAAAACTAGGAGTAGTGGAAGAAATTATGCATGTTGATGAACCAGATAACTAAATCCTATGCAGGAGTATTTCTCAGAGGATAGAATGCCACAGGCCTAACTCACTGTAGCAAACATTGCAGAGTCTTCAGTTTTAGGGCTTTTTTTGGAAGCACACTAATTTCACGCATAGAGGCATTTATAAAACAATATAGGTGCTACCTAATTATGCCATTTTACGTGGTGGAAAGAGTGGAGAAAGAGAAGGATATGGCTCATTCACTTCTTCCACGGCTGCATATCTGAATTGTAAAAAAAAAAAAAAAAAAAAAAAAATCATCTAATGACCTCATTCAGTGGTCTTGCATGAGATCAAGCCATTGCAATGTCTGCTCCAGCTTCCACAAAGTGGCCACACAGTCACTTTGCATTAGGTGGATGCAGTGAGTGGGGCAGATGGCCACAAGCCAACCCAGAAATGCAGCCTGGCTGAAACCTTGAAATTCGCAATGAGAAACAAATACAAGTCAACAAGAGCGCTGAGGTGGGATCAGAACAAAGAACCTGAGCTGAATGGCAATGTCAGAAATCAAGAAGAGAGCACAGGCAAGGCCAGCCTCTTGGGTTTCCTGCTTCGTTTTTGCCAGACCTCTCTGTGAAAGCAAGACATCCCGCCCAGTGCCTAAAACCTCCCCGTGCTTCCGAACTTCCATTGCCATATTCCCTTTCTGTGAGGAAGCCTGTTTCTTGTTTGCTGCACCATAAAATTTAGTTAAACCAGCTGGTGCATTTGGTCTAGGAATCTGTACAATATTGCTGTGGTTAAAAACAGCTTAATATTAACCCCTCTGGAATGCACACCTGAAATTGATATTAATG
The DNA here is from genome assembly GCA_033124195.1 of Coracias cyanogaster. NCBI lineage: Eukaryota > Metazoa > Chordata > Aves > Coraciiformes > Coraciidae > Coracias > Coracias cyanogaster. Next base: position 15,979 of record JAVSBS010007978.1, on the reverse strand, counting down.
AAACAAGATCAGATATTAATATTCCGTACAGCCAGTTCCTCAAGCTGTGCTGCAGCATCAAATCAAATCTTTTCCCAAGTCAATGTACAAAATACAAATAAGGGATGGCAGGTAGCATTGATGTGGGAGGAAGCAGCAGGAATATTTTAAAACTTTAGAAGCTCTTAAGTTTGCAGCTATAAGGCAGCTATGCTTCCTTTCCTACCACATCTCCCACAGCAGCCATATTAATAGCTATTCAATACAGTAATAGGATCCAAGCTGTACACTTAGTTGTTGGGGCTTTTTTAATCTCCCGGTCAATATTAAAAGCATTTGGATGCTCTTTAGGAGGGAGCAATGATTTTGCACTCCAGGAACAGCAAGGCATTTTCAGTGCTCCCGAGGAACACCAGTGAAGGATTTCCTTCACATGCCTCTGCTTGTGATTGATGTGGTGATAATTTATTTTAACCAGAGCCAGTTATACAGATTCACAATTTAATTTTTCTGCATAAACATACACTCAGTGTAATCTCAGTGTGTTCCCGTTAGTTGAACTTAGACAATTTACACACAGTATAGATCCAAACTACCACCTGAGAGTCACTCTTCAGCCAGGAGGAGACCCTTGAGGGTCTCTGAGATCAAACACCTTTGGACTCATGATCTCTACTCCTGGATCTGCCAGGCCTGGGGAATAAATCTGCAGTTCTGATGCTGGGCAAATAAGTACAGCCCCATCATTCGCTTTGCTTTCCTGTAAAATGGTAGCAACCTCCTCTCCTACAAAAGTTCTAATGATAGACCACTCCATTGGTCTCCCAAGTGGGAGGCTCCATCATGCTTCTTCCATCTTCACAGGGGACCAAATTCCCCTTTCTTTTTAATCCAAAGTAGAAAGCTAATTTCTCTCTCAAGATTACCTCCTGACCACAAGTGGCTTGAGATTTGGTGAACTCTCATCTCCAAACCTCCAGTTAATTCATCTTTTCTGAATGTTTAGAGTTTGCACAACTGCTCACTTGAGGAAGCAATCCAATTTTTTTGTAATCAGCTATTCAGTTTGAGGTACATGGGTCCATCTTATTTAAATAGGCCATAGATATTTATAGCTAAAATTACAGACAGGAAAAAAAATATTACAGCATTCTCAAAACTTTCACATGTGCAGCCTCAAAGCACCGAAGAAATAAAACCCAACTTAGATGTCACCTAGGTTTTTTTTATCTCTCACTTCAAACAGACATAATATGAAGCAGCTGCAAGGATTGCTCCCATTAGCCAACCTTCCCAGCACTTGGCAATCTGCTGTGAGTTTTCTCCAGACAAAGGGATGAAAAATAAACATGCTGTTCCAAATATACTTAACATATATGGTCTGAAGAAAAAAAAAGAATTATCCCTAGACTAAGACAAAAAAAAAGGAGCTATTGTAACTGTGATAGAGAAGTATGTAAGATGATGTTCTTCTGTCTGACCACAGAGCAAGAGGAAAGCCATTCAAACAGCCACTGAGAGGACAAAAAAAGGAATAAAAATCTGTATTCCTACCTAGTCTGCTGATCTTTGCACAAGGTAAGCCAGGAAGGTACAATCTGTCCCATTGACTACTGCTGCCTTTCTTTCCCAGAAGATGGGCAGAGAATGGGAACGGGTATGTACCAAAGAGAAGGTTACTCTGATGATTTGTAGTTCAGCCACAAAGCTTTTGGACTGCTGATCTCCTGGCTTCGGAATGATCTGCATCACATTTGTAACTGTATTTACCTGGATGGGTTTAACTGCATTAATCATTCACAGGTGAAAAGCAGATCCTGAATCATCTCATAAAGCAGTGTCTGCTTTATAGCAACTAGGCTAAGCAGGCAGCTATCTGCAATCCTAATCTCTCTTAGGTTTGTGAAGAGGATATTCATAATTTCACTCAGGAAAAAAAAAAAGTCAATTTACATTGATGGTTGGACTGGATGAACCCAAGGGTCTTTTCCAACCTGAATGATTCTATGATGTGAGGCTTGTTTGAACTAAAAGAGAAAAAATGTTATTGTGTGGTTTGGGATATTTGATCTCATGATTTACTGAAGCACAACTATGTAAAAAGAAATTATTCCAGGATCACATCATTCTCACCTTGTGGCTAATATATATATCACTAAAAAAAGTTTACTCAAATTGTAATATTTCTTTTCCCTTCAGATAAACATAGGACCTTAGCATTAAATCTGTGTTGCTAAAAAAAAAATAAAAAATCAGCACATGCATTCAAGGCAGTACAAGTACAGCCACACCAGGCCCTTGCAGCTGAGTTTGCTGCTCTGCATTTGGCACAAGTACAAGTGAAATATTCCAGAAGACCAATCTGTTACATTCTTTCAGGTGTTTCAAGTTAACCCAAGGAATTTCTGTGAAAAAACCCTACACTGTGCAAATTTCAAAACCTTCACTTGGGAAGCATGATGTGAAAGTTTTCACATGATAGAGCACACTTTCCTTTAAAAACACATCAATTGTAACTATAAAATATATTATCATACTATATAACACATATAGTTTTATTTATATAAAATATATAGAATTTTTAATTTTTTTATGACAGAGATCCTGTTTCTGAAAAGGAGCAGAGAGCACTCCATGCATATAGCTACATTTATGGTTAGAAATGTGTGAAGGAGAACCACTATGGGCCATCTGAGGCATGCCAAGGGAGTAAAATTGCTAATGAAAAGTCTTCTTTTGGGACAGTAGTCCTCCAGCTTTCTATTTGTGCTGCCACATGCATGAGATTTAAATTTAAGTTGTGTTGGCCTCATTAGATTATAGCTCAATTGTTGATTTTAATTCCTGCAAGCCTCGTATACTCAAGAACTGCTGTCTCTCATTTGGAGGGGATCACATAATGGTTATTCCTCTTTACAGCCACACCATCCCCTTGTAGCTGAGCCTCGGGGTCAATAACCTAGACCTCAGGTCTACTTTTCACATTTAACAAATCTTCCTATTGCCCAATTAGCAAAGGCTGTTCAATACCAAGGCTGGAGCTAAAAGAAGCATTAACCATTTCTTTGACAACTTTTTCAAGTTACATTTTTTAACAGTTGCCTGCACTTATCTCCTTGAATAAATATGCCATGATGGCATCTGCATAGCCTATTACAGGTATCATACCCTGCAACTGTTGTGTATCTGCCATTCCAGCACCCAGACCCACAGTTTCCAAATGAAACCTATAAATGTCACAGTAGCACCTGGAAATCCTTCTAAGCTTCCTCCAAGAGCCTGAGGTAAGAATCCTCATATTGACGTAAAGTCTGCTTCAAAGTTAATTTTTACACATGAAGAAAATTATCTATACTTCTTTCACCCCATCCTTGATATTTTGATTCTCTTTCTTTGCTGCAAGCAATAAAACATTTTTACATTCAATACATGAATACTGAAGATCTTTTTAAAGCCTCGCATTTTCCACAGTTTTACTAAAGCTTCTTAAAAATACAAATGATCTGCAAAATTGCTCCATTAATTAAAATGCAACTTGGGCCTACCAATCTCATTCTCTCCCTTTATTCATTACTTAAAGGGCTACGAACCATCCTGGGATGCCCTGCAGTAGGAGGGAAGGTATATAACTAACTTCCTAACTGCTATGTTTACTTTGCATACCTTGTGGGCAAAAGTTGGCAAGAAAGGACTGGAAGCTGTTTGCTTTGAAATTAGCACCCCATTTACAAGATTCAAGAGCAAAGTCTTCTAAAGTGAGGTAAGAGGGAAAAGGAAGTGACTATGTGCATGGTTAACAGTACCGAGTGCGCTCGCAGTGCACAGGAGGTCATTAGCCAAGAAAGAAAACCAAGGTACCAAGAAAGCTCCCCCACAAAGTGCATATGGATGTGATATTTAGAGCACCCAGAGAGAACAACGGCACTAGCCAGTTCTATGAAAAATGGCTGTATTCTGTTTAAAGCCACCTCATATTACTCCCAATGGAAGCAGAGTGACGCAGAGGCACAGCTGCTACTGAAAGCATAAGCCCAACACCCTAACTTTGGTAGTAAAAGCCTCCTCTTCCCTGACTAATAGGGCCACCCGAGAGGGGATGGTCAGGAAAGGAAGAGAGCTACAGACAGGCAGAGCTTGATAACAAAGAATTTGGCAACAAAATTAGTTTACACAGGTCTTGAATCTTTTTTTTTTTTGCCTTTCAGTTTCTCAGTCCGATATTGTAAAATAATATATGCTTGCAGGGCCATTCTGTGAAACATAGCAGAGATCCAGTGAAACTTCCCAATATTTTTTTCAAAGCCATATAACAACTACATAAAATACAGTATAATTCCAGATCAGCTCTCCTGTCCAGTTCACTGCACAGCTCCACAGTCATGGTAGCCTGACCAAGCAGCCACTGGCCAGTGATGGCAGGAACTACTTACAGTAGAACTGCCACCAAAGACTTTATATCATTGAATGATAGTCTGAGCACGCTGCTAACCCACTTGGAACAAAAACGTTTCGCCCCTGTGCCAAGCCATCTCAAGGGTACAGAGAGTCTGAGGTATAAGTGCTTTGTAGAAGGCTTTGCTCAAGCCAGGAAATCTGGGGATGCAGGTCTGCTTTTGCACAGGGGCTTTTGGGGAGAGGACATGGGGATACCTTATAGAATTAGCAGGTCCCCGTCCTTCCCAGTCAAGAAGGAATGCTGCAGCACTTACTTGCCCTACTTAGATATGACAAAAAAAACCCACTAAATTGTATTTTTCATATACAGATTTCCCAAAATGCCGCAAAAAGAGGCAATTCAAAAGAACAAAAAAAAAAAAAAAAAGCATTACTTGCTAAAGGCAGAAACAAAACCAGAAAGCATGAATCTCCCAGGCAAGAAACCTACAGGGCCCCACTGCATACAGTGAAGCACATAGATGCCACTCTGGACACCAAACCTACAGAGACAAAGCAGCCCAGACTTCTGGTATTCCAGCAGATGCCTGTGTTGCCTGACTGATGCCACTGAACTATCAGCATAGCGTAGGAGCATCTCAGTTTGGGACAGAGACTCAGTAGTAAACAACCTGGCCATGCCAAGTTGCTGGATATGAAATGCGTGAGCAAAATGGAAAAATCTGTGACAAGGAGGGAAAGGAATCAAGTACGTAGCCATTTCAGGCCATGAGTTTGCCAGTCTCTTTTTTCCCCTGGCACAAGAACCTGAGTAGTAACATACAGGAACAGTTCAGTGCTGCCTGATTCAAAAGCTCCTAACTTCCAAGGCTGCTAAACCCTCTTCTGATATCGGAGTTCCTGTTCAAGTGTAATTCAAGTAGATTAATTATGCCACAGACAACAGAAAACACAGCCTGCCTCTTCAAATTATCAGTAGGAGAAAATACCATGAAGAGTTTAGTTTCAAGGATGCTGTTTACATTTGCTCACTTATTCTACAGACCTCAGCATCAAAATGAAAAGATAATAACTAATTGCTACAACTGGGAAAAGTAAATTGGAAAGTCCTTACTGAGTACACCTGTACACAATAATTTGAACAGCAGCAGTATAAGCAACACAGATTGCAAAAGTGCAATTAGAGAAGTGGAAAGTGTTACTGTGAGCAATTGAGATACTATGTTTTGATAACTAAGTTACCTTGGAGATGATTCACATGCACAAGTTGCTTAATATCATTTTACACTACAGGTCCAGGAGGTATAAAAATACACATAAAAATCACTATTAAATCAGACAGTATCCAGGACAATTACAAAGTAAATACATTTTCATGCCAAATTATTGCACTAAATTTGAGGCTGTAGTATTTCAATGAAAGTCAAAAGCATATAAACCCTACAAAGCCATCTCTTGTCTCAAGATGCCAACCACACTGCAGTGCTCTATAAAAGGACCTCCTCCTTCTTAAGTAAGCAACATACTGTTTTCGAAGAAAAGGAGGTGAAAAAACCCAACTCAGTCCAAATGAGTTCTTAACCCACCTGAGCAGCACAGCTGCCGCTAGCGAAAGGGAATTCTTGGGGTTCAGGCTTCTGTGCAAATAGCTTCCAGGATGAAGTGCCTTTTGACCTGTACTTGTTCCTGCTGGGAGAGACACAGAAAAGATGCTTCAGAGAAGATGTAAGACAAAGGACTGAGCAACACACACAAAGAGAAACAGCTCGCTCAATGGGTTTATGAGTACCCTAAGCAAGGAATAATTTTGGAGATGGCATCTAAAGACATCACAGAAAATTCCTAATATTTATCTGTATAAATGCAAAATGGAGAAGAGTAACAAAGGTGAAATCTATTGATTTTGTACTGAATACAGTAACTGAAGGCTTAATGATGTGTTGTAACAGTCAACTAATATCACATCAACAGGACTTTAAAAACAGGATATCAATACAGGAAATCAATTAAATATCAGTTAGTTGAAAGATCTCAAAAAACTTGACATTACTGAGTAACATCACCATGCAATTGCAATGCTCCTTTTGCATTCACAATGACCAGAATTATGCTTTATATTACCTAAGTGTTTTATTAGCTATCTGGAAATAAGCATGTCCTTGATGGTAAAATTAATGGGCTACATAGTTTAGTAGCATGATAAATAAGAATAGAAAGGAAACCATGCAGAGTTAGCTCAATTACTTGTCAAGCTGGGCTCATTCCAACCAAAACAGTCTTAAGATATCTGAAGGCAGATATGCGTATCCAGTAACAAGAAATGCAGGTAAGCTTCGCAAATCAGAGAACCGTGACCTTAAGAAGCAAGGAAACCAAGAGGGAGGTGGAGGTCATCACAGCCTCGCAACTAAGCCTTACATTCAGAGCTTCTGTTCTTATTAAAAGGGCTAATGCGGTTCATGGATGCAAAGATACAAGACTGAATGGAAATACTGAATGGGATGGGATGGGGTATGCAATGGTAAAGAGCAACACAAACACTGTGCCCAGTTCCACAGTTGATGCTCAAAAAAAGTTGAAGATTAGAGAACATGCAAAGCAGAGCTGCAAAAGCAATTAACATCTAGAGGGGGGAAAAAGCATTATATATAATCAGATTTAAAGATTCAGTCCTTCTGATAAGCCACACAGACAACTGACAGCTTACTTGATCATCTTTAAAGAAAAAAAGAAATTACCAGCAATAAAAACCACTTTAATACAGCCACAAAAAGACTTAAAAGGGACCAAGAGATGCAAGTCAAAAGCATAGAAGTTTCCTGTTAGAAATAAGATATAAATCTGAACACGGAGAAATGAGCAGCAACAATATCCTTAAAGAAGAATTCTCTTTTTCTCAATATTTTCAGGATAAGATATGCTTTAGCCCAAGCATTTTTCATCCCATGAGCAATAGCCAAACAAGATGGTCAAACAACTGCAGGACTCTGACCCTAAACTCTGAATGACAGTCTCAAAACAAACAAAAAACCCAAAACCAACAACCTAAAAAAACACCAAGCCTCAAACAAAACCAAAACAAAACCCCCGAAGGGTATTGTCCTGCATTTTCATTAATGCAACTGAACACCGAATGAAATGCACAATGGACTGTGAAACGCTTGCAGATCTTCCCTCAGCTAAATGTCAAATGAAGAGGCCATCTGTTAATAAACATAAACATCACCTCTCTGCAGTTGTATCCAATGTACTAATAAGTAAACTCATAGCACCATTTAGTGCTATGAGATTGCCAAGGCAATTTAGGTCTTTTGGTTTTTCATCTCAATTGCTTGGGTGGGCAGGAGACAACACCCGGCAGATACATATTCCCAATCACAAAGCCAGCTTCATGGTTGTAGAGTTACTGACCCTTGAAAAACTTCTTCAAAGTATTCACAAAGACGCTTTCTTCCCCGAGTAAAAGCCTTTCAGACAAAATCACCTCCATTTAGCATGATTGCAAGGAAAAATAAGTATTTCAGAAGTCACCCATTTCACTGCTTTTCTAGGTTTGTAACTAAGACCCATAAGGGTGATGTGCACGCATCGCAATCTCAACTAGAGTTCATATGGGGTGTTAAGTTAATTCACAAGGGGAAAAGGGCCAAGTTGCTGATGATGTGAATCAGAACTGCACAGAAGAACTTTTTAAAGTTTTTTAAGTTCTTGCTAACCCCACAAGATTGGAAATAGAAGAGGTTAAATAACTGCTTTCATTGTCTTACAATTCAATGGGTCCAATATTAAGTTTATACCAATTTGTTTCATATTGATTAAATGAACATAGCACATAAGTTCAATACGTAGTAACACATTAAGGAAGGACAAATTAATGGCCTTTTGATATATTTAAGAAAGAAGCTGCATAGTTTGGATTTCCAAGGAGCATCACCAGATACACTAAAGGGAAAGGGCTAACTGCTACAAGTTACTGCAGCCTACTATTACTACTAACCATTCCAAGCTCTGTGTATCTTCCAGAAAGAAGCTTTATTTGCTCTGTATGCCTAGGCTAAGTCCAAACAAAAGATTATTAAATTGTCCTTCTGATTCGGGACAGGAAACCTCACCTTTTATTTCATTTGCACCCTTTTTACCGAATCAGTATGTTTCATCTTTTCTGCCCTCTCGTTTCTTCCTACGGTTGAATACATTTAACTAATCACTATTTTCCCACTGGGCAAACACTGGTTAAAGAACTGGTCCTTCATAAATTCTAAATAGTGATGCAACTAGGAATGTAAGAGCTAGACCTTCTTTACTTACAGGTGTTACATACATCTGTCAGAAAGAGATAATATATTTTCTTAAACTATCTAGAAGATATACAACAGCCTTGAGGAAATAAGATGCAGGCAGTTTACTCCTGAAATGCCTACATATTTAAAACACAGTTAGCTAGTATGGATGGAAGGTTAAGCCTGAAATGTGAGAAGTCTTGATTTCTGCATCACTTCTCCAAGAGGCACAGCTATCACTCTAACGAACCCTCTAGACATGGCAAGATTAGTGTTAGGTTTATGAGAGCTTCCTTCAATCCAAATCAACGTGCAGACCTAATACATATTAACTAGAGATACACTAACCAGGTCCATTCAGCAATAAGCGTGAACATACCTTGTTCTAAAAAACTAAGTTCTGTAACAATTCAGTTGAAGTGCTAAAAATCCCACAGGTTTTTAAAATCATGTTGACCACAGGCAGTTCTTACATACTTAATCTGGCTGAGTGCTCCTGACAGGTCTACCTGTGCAGATCCAGCACAGCAAGTAGAGGAAGGACAGCCTAAGGGCAAAGCTCCTCCAGAGCTTCCTGGTTTGTTCTAGGACTGAGAAGGCTCTTAAAAAAAAAAAACTTTAATAGAAAGAAAGAAAGATGACCTATCTGCAACATAAAACTGTGACTGTCAAGTAATAACAAAATCCATTCACTGCAAATTACCAAATTATACAATCATAGAATGGTTTGGGTTGGAAGGGATCTTAAAGATCATCTAGTTCAAGCCCCCCTGCCATGGGCAGGGATACCTTTCACTAGACCAGGTTGCTCAAAGTCCCATCTAGCCCGGCCTTGAACACTTCCAGAGATGGGGCATCCACAATCTCTCTGGACAAACTGTTCCAGTGTCTCATGACCCTCACGGTAAAAAGTCTTCCTTATACCTAGTCTAAATCTACCCTCTTGCAGTTTAAAGTCATTGCCCCTTGCCCTATCACTAAATGTCCTTGTAAAAAGTCCCTCTCCAGCTTTCTTGTAGGCACCCTTCAGGTACTGGAAGGCTGCCATAAGGTCTCCCCAGAGCCTTGTCTTCTCCACCTGAATAACCCCAACTCTCTCAGCCTGTCTTCATAGGAGAGGTGTTCCAGCCCTCTGATCATCTTCATGGCCCTCCTCTGGACTTGCTCCAACAGGTCCATGTCTTTCCTGTGTTGGGGGCCCCAGAGCTGAATGTAGTACTCTAGGTGGAATCTCACAAGAGCTGAGGTGGAGAAGCACCTCCCTCAAACTGCTAGTCACCCTTGTTTGATGCAGCTGAAGACAGAGGTGGCTTTCAAGGCTGCAAACACACACTTCTGGGTCATGTTTTCCTTCTCATCAAGCAACACTCCCAAGTCCTTCTCCTCAGGGCCGCTCTCAATCCCTCCATCCCATAGCCTGTATTGATACTGAGAATTGCTCCAACCCATGTGCAGGACCTTGCATTTGACCTTGTTGAACTTCGTGATGTTTGCACAGGTTCAACTCTCAAGCCTTTCAAGGTCCTTTTTTTATGGCGACTCATCCCTCCAGCATGCTGACTGCACCACACAGCTTGGTGTCATCAGCGAACTTGCTGAGGGTGCCCTCAATACTGTTCATGTCACCAACAAAGATGTTAAACAGCGCCAGTCCCAATATTGACCCCTGAGGAATGCCACTCATCACTGGTCTCCACTTGGACATTGAGCCATTGACAGCAACTCTTTGAGTGCAACTCTCCAACCAATTCCTTATCCATCAAGTGGTCCATCCATCATATCTCTCCAAATTAGAGACAACGATGTCATTCAGGACAGTGTCAAACGCTTTGCACAAGTCAAGGTAGGTGACGTCAGCTGCTCTTCCCTTATCCAGCAACACCGTAACTCTGTCACAGAAGGCCACCAAATTTGTCTGGCATGATTTGCCCTTAATGAAGACAGGTTGGCTGTCACCAATCACCTCCTTATTTTCCACATGCCTTAGCATAGTTTCCAGGAGTATCCTCTCCACGATCCTGCTGGGCACAGAGGTGAGACTGACTCCACTTTTTACTCATTGCATTAAATTAATAATGCTAGTTAACAAGAAAAGCAAGTGACACACTAGAAATAAGGTTTTAATTAGATAACTAACTTTTTGAAGTAGACACATTGATTGAATAAACCAAAATTACTAATTTCACTTGTTTCCAGAATCACAAAGCTGTTTGCTCAAAGGCAGGCAGTGGAAGAAGGCATGTTGAAAATGAACCCAGAAAGGCAGAAACATGGAAGCTAACCACAAAGTTGGAGCAAGGTTGGAAGTGCCTCAGAAGGTGCGAGGTAGACTTTGTCCACCAACGAATGCCAAGGCTCCCGCACCTGGGGAGCTCAGTGTGGAGCTAATCATCAATCCACACTGGCGCCGGTGCCCAGAAGCCAAATTCCAAAGAGAAACTGAGCGTCCCAATGAGCATGTGGCTGGTGACCACAGCTCTGCTGATGCATTCCTGGGGACAAACTCTGCCCAGTGTTACAGCAGTCTCAGGCTGAGCAATTGAGCAGGGGCTGATCATCAAGTTGAATTTTTTTTTTTTTTAGTAATTGTTACTAATCACTTGTTAAGCACACACACTTTTGGACATTGTGTCAACAATTAAGTCTTTCCTCAGCCATCGGAGGTGGGAACTTAGAAAGACCCAAAAAGTTACCTACTTTCAGAGACTTAACTGCAGAGAC
>JAVSBS010007977.1:15009-28093 GCA_033124195.1 Coracias cyanogaster | reverse complement strand
AGGAATCTAGTTGTGTGATTAACAAGTCGCTGGGTACAAGTGACAGATGTGTAAAATAAGTTTATGTTTCTCAGTTGAGTAGCCTCTTGGCTAGCACATTTCAAGAACGCTGGGCGAAGGAGGAGATAGTCTTTCTTCATCGTGGCAGCCTTTTCTAAAGGGTTCTCTAGAGTGATAGAATAATAACTGTGGGGTGTTGGTTTTTCTCCTTTAAGTTGAAGGCAGCCTGGAATTAGGCAATGCAGTAAACTTTACCAGGTTGGGGGCGGGAAGGTTTTGCTTCTGCTCCATGTGTTTGTGTTGGCACTGCTGTCTGGTGTTAGGACAAGTGATGGAAAGTTATTGCTTGTGTCCTTGTGCTAATGTGAGCTATGCCTTTTTCTGCACAGGAACTAGTTTGCTTCCACCAGGACAGACTTGACTGTACATTAACATAGGATGTGCCTAATTGCAGGCAGGCAATTATTCCCTACGTTTTAATACATAGTTTTCTATGCAGGCAAACTTAAACCATACATCTCATACAGAATGATAGTTACTCTCAGCATGAACTTCATTCTGCTTTTATTATGGCCAGAAGCTCTAGAAGAAATTGCTGCAAGGCGTTGCTTGTTATTCCTGTTGTGTCGCCTGGTAGGAATGCTGAAAGGCTTGCGCTGAGTGGGCAGCACATGTAGTGCCCAGAGTTGAAGATGTTTCTGACTGAAGGAGATGTGATGTATGCTGATTATTCTGGCCTTGAAAGTAGTAGGTAGTGCTAGTACCAAAAGCACCACGTGAGGTGTCAGTGTTGTGCTGTGATGACCAGATGTTGACCAAAATTCAGCCTCTGCTCTGTAGGTGTGGGAGGGAGTTGAGCTGTGCCCCTTAGTCTGATGACTGGAAGAGGAGAGTGGCAGTGGCAGTAGGTTTCTGGAAGCTGCTTGTGCCTGGTCAGGGCTTGGCAAGCTGTTCATGGCAACTGACTTCAATTAGGCAACAATTTCTGCTTCACTCATTTTTGGTGGTCAGACCACCAAATAAGTACTTCAAATGTGAAGATTTCCAAACTCTTTTGATGCAATCTGTAGCAGAGGCATGCCTGTAACTTGCTTTTGTCCTTTCATTTATTCTTTCCTGTCACCATTACCTATTAAAATACTGTTGTGGTGCAGATGTTTTTATATGGCTTTAGAAAAACCTTTATTATATAAAATTTTGGGGAACTTGATCAGGCCTTGGTTAGATTTTTTTTTTTTAACTTATGGAGTATTTCTGAGGGTGAAATAATTGTTGCTCTAATACAGGATTCTATTCTTACCTAGTTTTCCAATGCAAGATCTAATAACTATCAGTAAAGATCATGTCTCCTTAACGCTAAAATTTTTGAAGATTTGCTGCAAAGCTTCTTTTTCTGTGCTGCTTTGCTGACAAACACTATGGGGGGAAATGACCTCTTTGAGAAAGAAATTATTTTATTATGATACAGAGATTTGGGAAAAATAGCATGGCCTGATTACACCCTAAATGTAGAAGTAAGTGTTTCTGTAGCTGAGAATAATATATCCTTAACAATGAAACCATTTTTCTTGTACAGTATTAGATTTTACAAAATAGTATTTTTTTTCTTGCTAGACTCATTGCTATAATATTCCTACTGTAGTGTTATATTGTTGTTTCTTTTTTTGTAAAAAAAACAAGCACTTTTTAGGTGAGGATCCTTTCCCCTCCTTCCAAGGGACTCCCTGACAAGCCTTCCCGGTTCACCTCCCACAAAATCGTATGACAGAATGAAGATGGTGTGTATGACCTTCAGCTTTCCTTTTCCCGTGGCACCCAGCTGCTGGCAGGCAGGATGTCAAAATTGACCTGGAAGAACTGACAGGTTCTGAGCAATAGGCTGGCCAGACTAGCCAGCACTAAAGAGGTTTCAATTCCAGCTCAGAGATCACAAAAGTTAGGCTCGTCCACAGCTTCTGAAGCAGCAGCTGCTGAGTGGGAGGTGGATAATTGTGCAAACAAGGAAGTCCCTAAAGAAAGTCATGTTCACTGAGCTGGATGTATCAAATGTGGAATTTTTAAATTTTTTTTTTTTACTGTGCCTCTGATGATACTCACTTTATTGATCTGCTAATGGGGTAAAAAAAATACCAATAGCTCTGTTATAAATAAAATGGCTTTTTATTTCATGTGCTTCAGAAGTACCTGTGAGTATTCAAAAGGTATCTAGTCTGACTTGACCAAAACAATACCAAATAAGGAAGTATTTTGTTTCCAGATTAGGCTAATTATCATTTTTAGTGCAAGGAGAATCTCTCGGCAAACTTGAACGGTCTTCCTGTTTTGGAAAAATAACTTAGTTCAGAGAGTGAGTTTTTGCAATCGTTAAAAAAAACCCTGTAAACCCTAGTTCTCCAGGGTGTCTGAAATACAGCATTAACTGTTGTAACTGCCCACCCCAGCATCCTGCTGTACTTGGGGTTCTGGCTATAGCTAAAATATGCCTTTCTCTGCCAAGACCTGGAGGCAGGACTAAGAGTTCTGAACGTGTAAAGCTACCCAGAAAACTCTATGTTTTAAGCTGATCTAAAAATAAGACAGATCTAAATAGGGTCACAATAAATTGGTGGGTCCTTCAGTGTATGTTGTTCTCAGTAGCTCTATGGATAATAATATTGTGTTAAAGATGAGGAAATTAATAAAATCAAGAGGTCTGAATTTATATTTTGTTAAATTGAACTTCTGACTGGTGATTTTATTGATAAACCAGCTGGATACTGGAATGAAGGTAACGGTGATCCAACGGTGCTGTATTAAGATTTACACTGTGTGTCTGTCAGGAATGGGAAACCTTGGCTGTGTCTTAATCAGCAGTCTCCATTGTGTTGACTCTCCTTACCAGTAGAAGCCTGAAGTATGAGGGGATGATGACGCTGGGTGTGCACTGTCTTGGAGCTACAAAGTTACTTTAACTCTGAAATCCCAGACACTGGGGCTCTGCGCTTGGCTGGTGGCCTTGCTGCCGGCCTCTGCAGTACTGGCAAGGCAGAATTGTCCCTCCTTTAAACCTGCCAGGCATGGCTGTCTGCACGGTGGGCTTCATTAGAAAATGGCGGGCATTTCTAAGAACAGAGCCCTGACGCACTGTGGGCCTGTGACTCTTCAGTTTTTCTGTTGTCTAGTCTTTTGTTGACTTCAGGGCGGATAATGTTCCTTCAGTTCTTACTGCGTCCCTTATTGCTAAATGGAAATCAGACTGTTTCCTAACTGCTCGCTGTGTTGGCTTTCACGAATGAGAGAGTGTGGCAGACAGGGCAGCAAGTCCCAGTCCTGGACGTACCTTATCGCTTGTAGCTATACAGGTTTCCTCTGTGTTTTGCTTCCCTTTTCCTCATAAAATAGGGGCAGTAATGTTACAAAATGAGCATGCTCTGCAAGGATTAATTCTTGTAACATTCATTAAACAAGAGGATGGTGCAAGAGCCTGTTTGTTGTAGTCCTTGTTCATTAGTACATTTGTGTATTGATGCTTCTGAGACAGAAGAAATTACTGATGTTCACACACAGCACTGAAATAATCTGAGCTCTGAAAATTTAATCCCAAACAATGGTGCCTCTCCAGAGTTGTGGAGAACAAGTATTGAGTGAATGATCCATTTTAATACCTTTACAATTGAAAGAAGTTCTGTAGGTGTGATAATTCGCAGACGTATGAGATAGGGTGGGATTCCATGTGGTGTTGCACGTGACTGCAGGTGTGCAGCCTTGCTGTGTGTGCTATTTGTGATGGTTTTTGTCAGTGTTCCCAGTATACACTTATGCAGTGACTGGTGTAATGCAGCTCTCATCTGTACTGTGTATCATGGTGATACGTTAGAAATCCTCAAAAAGCACCTTTGGGATTTGGTGCTGTATACAACAGAAATGAGAAAAACTTTTTTTCCCCATAATTAATTTTATGAGAAGCTCCCTAAAAGTGTCAATTCTGAAAAAACCCCAAAAAACTCTGCTGGTAAAATGCCAGCATGCAGTTAAGATTTCTTATCTCTTGGAGTTTGTTTGTTCAGCTGATGTCATATTGTAAGGTTTAACAAAAGAAGGCTAACTACCATTGTAGTTCACAGGAAGGTCTGATCTATTGAACTAATGGTTTATGCAGTGACTTGAAGAGTTCTGCACTCCCGAGCTCTCTACGGTGTAGACTGACTCTTGAACAAAAGTGGTATACTCTACTTGTGTTCTCTAAGGGTATCTTCTGTTAAGAATGTTTGGGAAAAAGTAGCTTTTTGATGTAGAAGTTGATAGGGATGCCTTCCAAGAAATGATGTAACCGTCTATGATCTCTGAAGCTGAAGATGTTACAGAAAAGCAATAGCAAGTACTGAAGTATAAGTCTTCTGGTTTGAAACAACTTTGCTGTATTACATTTTCCTTATTTAAGATAATGATAACTTATGCTGGGTGTTAAATGCTTTGATTTTTTTTTTTTTTTTTTTTTCTTCCAGATGAAATAAAAACAGAGCTGGAAAAGCAAAGGTAAATTATTAATTGCTCTAAACTATGTCAGAAAACAGCAAATGGAATAATTTGATAGTGGAAATATACGAGAGTACATACATTAGTGCAGTGAGTTTGAGTACCCAGTTACACACCTTTCTGCTAAAAAAACATGATATGGTTTGTGTGTTCCAGTTACACAATGTTTGTGCATACCAGTACTCAAGCCATAACTGCCTCTGAATTTCACTACAAAAATATGGAAATACTTCTAAAAAGTGCTAATTTTTCACTTCCTTTTCCTGGGCTTAACATAGCCTGATAGGAAATCACGAAGAGCAGTAGGTATCCTCTGTTTGGTAGTATATGCTCTTAACTACCTAGATCAAAAATACCAATTTAAATATGACTTAAGTCCAAACTTTAAAATGCTTATCCTGAACTGTGCAATGACTTAAAATGAGCCCCTACTGTGTTTCATTTTGCTTAATATTCTTCATAAGGCTATGTTTAATTAACTGAGACTAACTTTGATAGATGTATCATTTAATTTGTGTAGGAGTTCCCCAGTATTTCATGTAGTAGGACAGCATTGGAGTGTAGTGAGGGAAGAATTAAGTTGAAGAAAATATGAAAAAGATCAGATGCAATGTTGATTGTAAAAGAAAGTTGAACTTTCTTGAATAAAGTATGCGTGAGAGAAACTTGCATTACATTTTTATGCTGCTATGTACCATTCAGCTTTACATTTAGAAGAGGAAGTGTAGTTTGCTGTGATATACATATTTAGAAAAATTAATAAGTCTTCTGATCTGACCTAGAGAAGGCACTGCTGCTCTGCCAAAAGCAAACTTCATTGAAGCAGATAAATATTTCCTTCCCTTTGAACTGGCCTGCCAGTCAAAGTCTCCACGCATTGTCAGTACTTCGCTGGACTGTTTACAGGTGACTATTCTGTTTAAACTTGGGCAGAATGAAATGGAGAAACATGCAGTTAAAAAAAATCTTGTGCGTTCTTAGTGTGAAGAACTAAGACTGTGCTGGGTACCTGCAGCTGTGGAGATACCCACTGTGGCTACCTAGACACGTAAACCATGCAAAATAGGTTATTATTAGACTTGGCTGAAAGTGCATCTTGTCCAAATCAGAAATTTGTGTGCTGTTTTATTGTGAAGCAAGCCTTTATTGAAGCTCATGAGTACTTACGTTATTTAGTAAAGATATTTCATCTGTGGTGCTCTAAAAAGAATATTCACCATGGTATTTCTTGTAGTGCTGATGTGATGGCCGGTCAGACTCTGTGATCTTTCTGCCTTATTCCTCCTTAAAGTCTTACCAAAAAAAATTTGAATGTGAGGGCAGAACATTTCTGGTTCAAAGGTTGATATTAAACAGGTACAAAGATTGCTGTTAAGTTCTTTTTTTGTCTGGTTACAGTAAGAAGAAATGGTCTGAGTGGAAAAAAGCTTATGTATTGCTTACCAAATATCTTTTGCCCACATGCATGAACAGTCCAAGTATTTGGTAGCCAGACATAGATGGTGTTAAATTTTTATGTTAAAACTGGTTAGGTGAGGTATGTGGTCTAAAACCTGATTTTTATGATGTACTTAACTGTATTGTAGTTTGCACGTTAGGTAACCACATACTGCTTGCTTTCTACCTAGAAACTCATTGCATATGGACACATCACTGGCAATGCTCCAGATAGTGGAGCTCCTGGAAAACGACTGATTGACAGAATAGTTGAAACCATTTGCAATTGCTTTCAGGGTCCTCAAACAGATGAAGGAGTACAACTGCAGATAATTAAGGTACTTTATTTGGTTCCTTTTGGTGCAATATTACTTTGCTTTCTCTGTCTTTGATTTTGTAACTGAAAAAAAAAAAAAACTAATGTGAAGCCCAGTTTCTCTATTTTGTACGCTGTTAGATGTGTCATTGAATTTAGGGAGGCTGTAACCACTCACACTTGGCAAGTGAAATGTACTTCATCTTGGTGAAACAGAACATAAGGGAATACTTTAAATGTTTGTCCTTCTTTCTGGAATGTGGCATGGCCTGGATACTTCCTCTTGCAGACAGCTTGATGTTCGTCTCCTAGGCTAGTGATGCCCACGTTCCTTAGGCCAATGAATTTCTGTCAAGCCTTCAACTGAAGGTCCTGTAACTGAGATGTAGTATCATGGCCTGCTGCTCCAGCCTGTCTGGTTTCATGTCCATTTTCCAGAGAGATCAGCAGTATATATTCTCAACCAGGCACAGTAGTACCAGTGATGTGTGTTCTGGTTCTGAAAAAAATGGTTAGGTTAGAAGTTGGTGGATCTTCTAGTAATCTAGCTTGATGGCAGTGTAGAACAATTGTCTCTTTCACAGAATATCATGGTAAGTGTTTCTTTTGGAGATGGAATATCTCCATTAGTGGAAAACTAGTTGTGGTAAAACACTTCAACAGCTCAGAAGAGAGCAGGGATATGTAGAAGTTCCATTAAACTTTGTTTGATTTGAAAGATTGTTTCAGAGAACTAGAAGTTCCTTATGAAGTCTTAGAAACAGATATGTTTCCTAACAAACCCACTGATTATTATGGAAGACCTGCATGAAGTGTATTGCTGCCTACTTGCTTAATTTTTACTGTGTTGTGGACTTTTTCAGGCTCTCCTCACTGCAGTAACATCTCCCTATATAGAAATTCACGAAGGAACAATTCTTCAGACTGTTAGAACCTGTTACAACATCTATCTGGCCAGTAAAAATCTTATTAATCAGACAACTGCCAAAGCTACCCTTACGCAGATGTTAAATGTCATTTTTACACGGATGGAAAATCAAGCTGTATGTAACTATTACTTTTGCTCATCTCAAATATTCAGTCTTGACAAATGAACAGGAAACTTTTAATTTAATTATTTTTAATAAGTCTGTCATTGTAGTTGGATATCTATTGATTTGTAATTTTAAAAGAACTGGCAGCTGCAGTCAAATCCTGCAATAAAGAATACTCACTGATTAAAAAGAAAATATGAAGCTTATTGCTGATAACAAGATATCACACTGTAGTTTCTGCCAAATGTCTTTGTATAAAGAAATGATGAGGTACTTTTAAAATAAGCCTGAAGAGCACCTTTTTAATTTGACCAACCAAGTGATTGTATTTTCACTGTGTCTTTCTTGTTAATATGTGAATTCACAAAACAACATCAGTCATCATAGACCTTTGTTTTCCCTTATTGTGTTTTGTGCCTTAGATTAACTTTTTCATATTGGTTTTTCAAGATACAAGAATCCAGAGAAGTAGAAAAACCAAATCAGCAAAAATCCCAGTCTCCTGCAATTCAAGTGGGGCCCAAGTCTCCAAAGATTGGTCAGTTAAAGCACAGCTATCAGGAAGGGAAACCCGCTGCTCCTCTAAGTGTGGAACTAACAAACGGTGAGCCTGAGAGGGCAGAAAATGGAGAAGTGAAGTTGGAGCAGGACCTGACCCTTTCAGAATCAGGTGAACTAAATAGCTTGTGTCTGTTGCTTTCAGCTATGATGTTGCTATTGGAAAATGCTCTTTTAGGCTATTTGGGGGAGAAGCAACTGGGGTTGTTGGCTCAAATCATGTTTGCATTTTCTCAGTAGTTATTCAGAGTATACAGGCCATCCTTAGCTTGTCTACAGCATTATTAGCCTTTCTTCAGTGGTTATGTTTCCCCTAGAATTCTAGTACAACTATATATAGTTTATGTATATAAAATTAGAATGGAATTTGACTTGATTTAGGTTGATAAAGGGGAAAGAAAGGAAGAAGAGTAATCATAGTATGTGGGAAGTGACAGAATCACTTTGAGGTAATTGAAGTCCTGTGGTAAAAATCATGTGTATTACGAAGACCCTATCATAAGCATATACTGTATCCAAATTAGGAATGCAGGATATTCCAAACCTAAAAGTTTGCAACAGTTGATAAATACAAATGACAAAATCACAGCATAAAAAAATGTCATGCTTTGTTTTAAACAATGGAAATACTCTTTAGTATTTTTGTATGGCTTCTTGAAAATGGCTTTAGAGGTGAACTACTAAAGAAAATAAATAATTTTTAACCCTTCTACCTCTGTCATGTTTCTCCTTTCTGTCCCCTTACTAAGCAAGAGTAGTAAATTCAAAATTATCTTTGTGTGTTTCGTTAGAGGAAACAACTGATGGAGGAAAGGAA
This sequence comes from Coracias cyanogaster, assembly GCA_033124195.1. Lineage (NCBI taxonomy): Eukaryota > Metazoa > Chordata > Aves > Coraciiformes > Coraciidae > Coracias > Coracias cyanogaster. The sequence goes on along the minus strand of JAVSBS010007977.1, from coordinate 19,416 downwards.
ATGGTTCAAGGCATCTTGGAAGATGTGGTCAAGTCAGCTGTGAAAGGTAGCAAAATCTTCTAAAGTAAAATAGATACATGCGTATTGACAAACTTTTATTCCTGTGATTATAAGAGGATGGAATTTTTTTGTTTGTATGTATCAGGGCAAGAGCACACCTATTAAGGCAGTAAGAGCAACTTTTTATTGTTTTACAATATTCTTTTGCCAGTAGCTGAGAAACTTTCTAGTTTACCAGTACTCCTTCTGTCCCTCTTAGTTGTAGAGCTTCACAAAGTCACAGGATAAAAAAGCTCAATGGGTGATTTTAATCAGTTTTACTTTTTCCTATTTAGTGGCTGAAGAAAAGCAAGTAACAGAAACAGTTAAGGGTCTGCCTGCATTAGAGACTGCAGATACTGCTCTTTCTGGCTCTAGTAGTGAAAATTTACAAACAAATGGGATTCCAGATGATGGGCAGTCTGTTTCCTCCACTGATAACCTGGTAAATAAATCCACTGGATGCTACTGTATATTTAGGAAAGGAGAATGTTTATTGTGCCAATTCACACAGTGGGATTTGGGGGAGGGGAGGGGAGAGACAAGCTTTAATGTATGTGTACTGCTCAAGCTTGAAAAGGAAGCAGCAACCGCAATTTAAGTAGGTATTGAAAACAACTGTTCTAAAATTAATTATGTTGTATTTTAATACGAGATGGGGGTGGAGGGGAGGAGTCAGTCCTGTGTGAAAAGATCCAGATCCCTTGTGGTCCTGTTTAGGTTTAGCGTAAACTTTGCCATATGTACCTTTTCTTTAATATGAAGCTAATTCTCAGAGGAGCTGTGGAATCTTCCTAATTGCTCTGTTCCTTTGTCTCACTGAGGATCTAATGTAGTGTTTCTTGCTCTCCAGGAAGCAGATGTATCTGGACAACAAGCTGCTGCCAAATTTTCCCATGTTCTACAAAAGGATGCCTTCCTTGTGTTCAGGTCATTGTGCAAGCTCTCAATGAAACCACTTGGTGACGGACCACCAGATCCCAAGTAATGACACTGTATTTACTACACTGTCTTTTTCAAGTATCTTTTGGAGGCAGTTAAGTAGCTGCTGTATAGTAAAACCAAGTATTCCAAGTTCATTTGTCTGGCTCTTGTTTGTTAGCTTGATGAATTTAGGATTGAAACTTGCTTCAAATTATTAAAAACTACTTGAGGGTTTTTTGGGGTGGGTTTTTGTGTGTGCAGTGGACTTATTAATCTTACCAGTTATAGTGGCCTTGACTATAGTATTTGTGAAGTTTTTGGTGGGGGAGTGCTTCTTAGTAGCACTGAGTTACATCTGTTATCCTAGTCAAAGATGTTAATACTCCCGGAAAATCTCCCAATTAAGTTGGTAGATGTGTCCAAAATCAGTTGCAGGATGATTTCCACCCCTCCTGCCTCCTCACCTTTAAATGAATTAAAAGAGCAGCCATTTATTCTTAACGTGGAAGAAATGCTATAGTGGTCATGTTGAATGCAAGTATGTATTCAGAAATACAGTAAAAACATTTTGAATTTTTTTCTAGATCCCATGAACTGCGTTCTAAGGTAGTCTCTCTCCAGCTTCTTCTGTCAGTACTGCAGAATGCTGGTCCAGTTTTCAGGACACACGAAATGTTCATCAATGCAATCAAGCAATATCTTTGTGTAGCGTTATCTAAAAATGGAGTATCTTCTGTTCCGGATGTCTTTGAGCTCTCTCTTGCCATCTTTCTCACGCTGCTTTCGAATTTTAAGACCCATTTGAAAATGCAGATTGAGGTGAGAGGCTTTTATCTGTCATTACGATGATGCTCTAGTTCTCAGATAAAAATACTGCAATGGTAAAATGACAGCTGGAACTTAACTTCTAAGTTTAGTAAGCAAACAAAACTACTACTGTATTCAAATTCTAAAATGCATGAGGTGATGCTCTTCAAGAGAAATTGCTGCATAGAAAAGGATTTGTGCATTTGATGTGGTTCTAGTAAGTCGCAGATCATCAAGTCCATTACCTCATTTATTTTGCAGGTGTTCTTCAAAGAGATCTTCCTGAATATTCTAGAGACTTCTTCAAGCTCCTTTGAACACAAATGGATGGTGATTCAGACTTTAACTAGAATTTGTGCAGGTACTTCTGTTGTTGTAAAAAGCAGTCACTTCCTCTGGCAGCAGATGAAAACTATTTTGAAGACAAATGCCACATATAATGTTTAAGTGTGAAAAACTGAATTTGATCCCATAGTGCTTGGGTTAAATGTCTGGATTGATCTGCTCCAACTGGCTGATCCCTTTAAAAAATACTATTACACTGAATCCTAATACTTGCACTTTCTTTTTGTTTTCCAGATGCCCAGTGTGTAGTGGATATATATGTGAACTATGACTGTGATTTAAATGCTGCTAATATATTTGAACGCCTTGTAAATGATTTGTCCAAAATTGCACAGGGACGAAGTGGGCATGAGTTGGGAATGACACCTTTACAGGTAAGAAAAACAGCTTTGAAGATCATGTAATTTTTTTTTTTCATAAGTGGTGCTGTCTGCACCATTATTGATACTTCCAGTGGTTTCTGTTGTCTGTAAATTACTGCTGTTACTTATTTCTTATTAGTTAGCTAATTTGCAATTGGATGCTGATGATTTTGCTGCATATATGTACTGTGGCACTGGGCTTATTCTGGGCCTTTGTGCTGGGCTGCCGTGGGAGAGACAATCAAATGACATTCCTTCTGGGGCTTATCAGCCAACAATAGCTTCATCTTGTGTTTGCTTGGGACAAACTTCTTGTGCCATATCTCCACCACAAGTATTTTATTTTTAAAATTTTACTTTCCCTGGCTCAGCCCTGAATGCCAGTAAAAAAAACAGTGCCAAAGTGAACTTGGTGCCAGTGTTGGTCTTGGAACTGAGTGCACCTCACACCTTTGATTAGAGTTGTATCAATGCTTGCTGGAATATTTTTAATTTTTTTTTTCTCCCCCGTGGTCCTTTGACCAGAAAACAGAAGTGAAAATCAGGAGACCACGGTTTCAGATTTTGAACAGGACTGTTTACTGTACGGCTAAGGTAGTGAGACACTTTTTTGTTGCTTGTGGAGAGACCTGGCACTATAGAGGCTTATTGGGAGGTCATAATCATTCATGCAACAAAGGGCCTGCATTTGGGATTTGGTGTGTATTGCTCATCAGGTGTACTCGTCAGTTGTCAATAGTCTATCTGTTTAAAGCAGCTGGAATGTGTTCTGGTGTCAGTCTGGTTATGGCTTTTGGCCTGGATGTATCCAGCCTAAATAGTAAAGGGACAGAAATTTTGTATAACCAATAGTTTTCCCCCTAACTGAAATCTTGCTGAGGTTCGAATGGTGTGATGTAGTGCCTTCTGAAAACTTGTGGATATATGTATATTGATTTGGGGTTTTTGTTTTGTGTTTTTTAGGAACTAAGCCTGAGGAAAAAAGGACTTGAATGTTTGGTTTCTATTTTAAAATGTATGGTAGAATGGAGCAAAGACCTTTATGTGAACCCAAATCATCAGGCTAGCTTGGGTAAGATTGTTTCCTTATGGAAAGATCAGTTTAGTAAGTCTGTCCACGCTTTTATTCAGTGTTTAAAAGCTATTCAGAAGTGTAGATGCTAGGTTTTTACACAATGATTTATTTATACAAATGAAGTATTTAACAACAATTTTTAATGATGTTGTAGTATCTGATTCTCCAAGTATCTGGTTCAAATAACCAGATTCTGTTGGAGACTTCTAGCCAGGCTGTTGTTTACACTAGAAAAGCTGATTTTATAGAACAAGATGTGATAAATCTTGCAGCTGCTAAGTTGAAGTGCAAGAATTTATTGATAGATGCTGCTGCTCTTCTGCATTTTGTTGGATTATTTTAGAATTGCATCCTCACGTAGTGCAGGCTGCCAAAAAGTCTATGTGATAAGAATATTGACTGATACATTTCTACTAAAAAGTTTTTATAACTAAAAGCTTTTGTCTGAACAAGATAACTCAAGCCTCACCCTGTTTACAAATAGGTTCATATAAACCATCTGAACAGGAAATGGCAGAAGGTAAATGCCTTGAGAGTGGAGGAAGACGGAGCAGTGTCAGTTCCTTGGACTCTACTGTGTCGTCAGGAGTTGGAAGTGTTGGTACCCAGACTGCTGTTCCAGATGATCCTGAGCAATTTGAAGTCATCAAGCAACAAAAGGAAATAATTGAACAAATATCTGTTTTCGTAAATTTAAGACAATGGCAGTACATTGCAACAAGATTCCTTTATACGTTTCGTGAAAAACGTTCAATATTGAAGCTATTGTAACAAAACGATGTGTGCATCATTCAACCATTTTATCAAACTTACCTAGATTCAAGTGTTGATTAAGAAAAGAATGCTTGAATCTGG
>JAVSBS010007977.1:0-14909 GCA_033124195.1 Coracias cyanogaster | reverse complement strand
AACACGGGATAGAACTGTAAGTCCAGTATGACAGGAAAATAAAAGTTCACTAGTTAAAAAAACCTTTGTACACAACCATGTTGTTTCTTATGGTCTTACACTGTCAAACCTGCAGGGACACTTACAAATTGATCTTAATGCTGAAGTCTCTTGCCTGCTATTGTTCAAAGCTGATGCTGGAGGCTATTGTAGTTAAAAAGAATTCAGTAAAATCTTGGGTGGAGTGTAGGGTGTTTTCACAGCTTTCCTTTGTGCTGGTTCAGCAGTACAAGAGAGGAAAGTATGTGTATACCTAGAGAGAAATTGATTTGAGCAGGCAGGCTTAGTGTCGCCTTACAGCTCTTACAGCATTTCTTGTCTTTTATTGAAACAGTTTGAGGAATTAAATTGTTGTCCAGTTATGCTTTACTTTTTGATTAATTTGAAGGTCTTTGTCAGTAAGTGCTATACAAAGGTCTTGAACAGCAGCGTTTTTAAGTTTCCATGGAAATTCTCTAATTTAAGCTATTTCAAAAGGGTCAGTTTAAGTGAGTTTTCCAACAATAAATCTTAAGCTTATCAGCAACTAAATGTACCATATAAGCTGTAGCCTGTGGTGTGATATAGCTGACATCTGTTGCATATTCTTTTGACTTTCACTAAAATAAAAGATATAGAGCTACAGCACAGAATCTTTGGTTTAAAAGGGCTCTGTAAAACAAAGTTTTATAACCTGTGATATTTTTCAGTTGCATGTCTCAATTTCCTCATGTTTTTGTCTGGATAGGTTTAATAAAAAACCAAAGAGAGGAATACAGTATCTACAGGAGCAGGGAATGCTTGGCACTACGGCAGAGGACATTGCACAATTTCTGCACCAGGAAGAACGCCTCTGTTCTGTAAGACTATGTGCAACATAAAATAATACTCTTGCCCCTGTCATCTTCTCCCCTGTCTTCTGATGTCTGTATGCACTCTCTTTATTTCTTATTTCGTTAACAGATAACTGAAAGTGTAAGGGTTCTAACGAAGGTATCTAATACTCATGCTGCTTTCTACTTTTTTTGCTGGCCAAGGCTTTATTGTAAGCACAACTACTTTACTAAAAAGTGCTGAAGGGATTCCCCATAAATAGGAGCGTGTGTTTTGTTTGCATTAGCAGTATCTTGCCAGCAAAAGAATATCACGTACTGTAATGGCAAAGCATTCTCTGCTGCACGTGAAATGTGGCACAGGTCAGCTTTCCTTGGCTCTACGATAACTCAGATCTCACCTTGGGGAGTAAGGGAGGTAAGAATACGCAGATGAAAGGCATTTTCTAATGACACCCATTTCTTGCCATCTCTAACGGTTGCTCTGTCTGCTCAGCGAAGCATATTAGTCTTACAAAACTGACAGCTGTGCAATTCTTGTAGTATAAACTTTCTTGCGAAGCTGGCAGTTGGATTACACAGTAATAACTGTCTCTTGTGTTTTCAGACTCAAGTAGGGGAATTTCTTGGGGAAAGCAACAAGTTTAACAAGGAAGTGATGTATGCCTATGTAGACCAGCTTGATTTCTGTGGAAAAGACTTTGTCTCTGCTCTACGTATATTTCTGGAAGGTTTTCGTCTGCCGGGTGAAGCCCAGAAGATCGATAGATTAATGGAGAAGTTTGCTGCTAGATATATTGAATGCAACCAACGGTAATTAACAACAAACCTTTGTATTGGAGAAGTGCCTGAAGAGTGGCTGTTTGTGCAGCTCACACTAATAGCAGGGCAGGAGCTTCTGCAGCGTTGTGTGAGGAGCAGATCTTGCTGCTGGTATTGGTGCTGATCCTCTTCAGCAGCTAGGCAAAACAGAAGCTTTGGACCTTAAGTGTACTCATGCTGCCATTTCACTAAATCCCAAAGACTTGCTAGAAGGAATTATTGGAAGAGGGAAGCCCTAAGTATGGTAAATTATCTCTGTATTAGCTGTTCTGGTTTTAAACAGATGAAGATCAGTCGAGTGTAAACAGTAACAGGAAGTACCAGTTGCTAAAATTAAAAATACATGGCACAAAGAGCTAATAAGATGTTACATGGATTTTTGCTTGCCCATTAGATATTTAACGAAGTGTATATATGTTAGTTGACATCAAGTAGGCAGTGTTGCTATTGTTTCTAATACAATAAACTACAATCAAGCGGAGCTATGTGTTCAGGCTTAATTGGTTCCCATTCCTTAGTCCAGCTCTGTATCACTGGCCTGGTTTTGTATCATTCCTTATGAAACACGGGGAGTGCAAGAATAAGATGTTCTTTAGCTTTTGTAAGATTACCCAAAGAAGGATAACATATAATATTTTGGGACTGTAATTGAAAATTCCAGTCATTGCTAATTTTCAACTGAAGATCCTGAAGAAGATGCCTTTGGGTTTGTGGTTTTTTTTTTTCCTTTTTATTTGTGTTTTAGAACACTTGGGGTATTCCTGCATTTCTACAGACTAATTTTAGGCTCTGTTAGCTCTTTGGCTGAATGCATAGCACTTCTGGGTATTTTTCTTGCATGTAGAAAAACAGAGCTAATGGGTTGAGGAATTAATTGCTGTAAAAACCTGTTTTGTGGTTTTTTTTTTCCTCCCTTAGGCAAACACTATTTGCTAGTGCTGACACCGCCTACGTTTTGGCATACTCTATTATAATGCTGACTACAGACTTGCACAGTCCACAGGTAGAAATTAAAAACCTAAACCTGTAGAAGTTCAAATTTCCCTGGAATCTGCGTTCAAAATCTGATACCCAACTTCCATTCTTTTTTACAGGTAAAAAATAAAATGACAAAGGAGCAATACATTAAAATGAATCGAGGAATCAATGACAGCAAAGACCTGCCAGTAGAGTATTTATCAACAATCTATGAAGAAATAGAAGGAAAGAAAATCGCAATGAAAGAGACAAAAGAATATGCAATTACAACCAAGTGTAGTAAACCAAGTAAGAAGGAACTAGAAACTGGAAAGACCACAGTGCTCTAGAACTATTGCAGTAACTTTCAGGATGGCATAGTGGAGTTCAGATCCCTTTTTGAAAACATCCTTGTGCAATACATAAATAACATTTAGGATGGCTAATATAGATATCTGGAATGAAACTGGCTCAGTTATTACTTAATACTGCTACCTCTGTGGTGGAAACATAGCTGCGTAAGTGCATCTGGCACCATTCCAGAGAGGCACTAGAAACGAAATGTTTGGTGTTTTTTTTTTTTTTTTTTAATGGAAGTGTGAGGGGAAAATAGTAAAGTAATTGAAGGTGGCACTTATTTTGCAAGTTAACTTCTTGTGTTGTATTTATGTGCCAGATAGGTGGGTTTTTTGCTTGAGTTGGGTTTTTGTCTCCCTATCAGCAGGGTGTCATAGTTCAGAGGCCATAGTTGTCGCGATGATGTTTGAAAAAGAGAGAGATCAGAGAGTTAGTCATGAGTTAGTCACCCATCCTCATCTAGACCAAGTGAGGACTTCAGTGTGTAATGTAAGCTATGAACCAGTGTCCCCAGCTGTGCTCTGCTTTTCTCAGAATAGCTGGTATTAATTTAGTTCAAATTACTGAATTCTGAATCTTCAGCATAGTGCTTTTTTCACAGTTTTCTGTGCTGTCAGCCGAAGAAGAAGAAGGATTTTCCATCCATTTTTACAGGCTCTGTTTTAACAGAACATGCCTCTCTGACTTCCAATGATTAGGTCATAATGTGGTATATAAGTGCAGACTTAGTTATTTTGTATGGAATGAAATCTTAAGTTGGGAAGCAGGTTTTAGTGCTGGAGTTCCTTGCTTGCAAGCTATGACAGCCTCCTGAATTCTAACATTCTGGAAGATTTTTATCTTTAGATTTCATTTGTAATACCTTCATTTAACATTTTGTGATGCTCAGTGCAAAGAAATGGAATATGCTCTTCTAAAAAAGAAACCGATGCAGCTGTGTGGTGTTCCCCCTAGGTGTAGCGAATGAGAAGCAGCGGAGGTTGTTGTACAACTTGGAGATGGAACAAATGGCTAAAACAGCTAAAGCCCTCATGGAGGCCGTAAGCCATGCAAAGGCTCCTTTTACTAGTGCCACTCATCTGGATCATGTCAGGCCCATGTTCAAAGTGAGTGCAAAGTTCTCCTTCTATATTCATTGCTAAGAGTTTTAAACATAGGAAAGAAAAAAACGTGGAAAATTACTCTGAAGAGTTAAGTAGTGCAACAGCTGGACTCCTTGGGATATATTTTATTTCAATTAACTAGTATTTTTGGCTAAAATTGTAACAGATTTCTGAACTGAGTTTCTTGTGTTCTTTAGCTTGTTTGGACTCCGTTGCTGGCAGCTTACAGTGTTGGCTTGCAGAACTGTGATGACACAGAAGTTGCGTCCCTTTGTTTGGAAGGAATACGGTGTGCAATTAGAATAGCCTGTATCTTTGGAATGCAGGTTTGTATAACTTTTAGCATGGGGCTTGCAAAGGGCAGTGTAGGCTCTGGGAAGGAGATGAAGAATTACAAACAAATTATACCTAGAAATGAAATGTCTAATCTAATTTCTTGAAATAATAAAATATTACAGTCTCACTGTAGTTTGTTTTAAGAAATTGATACCTCCAAGCTTTTCTTCAACTCTGTTTTCCTTTTATTGCTGAGTCTCCTATTAAGAGCATTTGGTAGCTTACCTCCTACTCTTTCAGCTGAAAGTGCACTAATATAATTGCCAGCTATACATAAAAGGAAAATTGTGTAGGCATGCTGGACAAGTAGCTTTATCTAGCTCTTCAGGACTTGATTATGTTACTTTTTTTCTCTGTTTTGTAGCTTGAGCGAGATGCTTATGTACAGGCCCTTGCTCGTTTTTCCTTGTTGACTGCCAGTTCCAGTATTACAGAAATGAAACAGAAGAACATAGATACCATTAAGACACTTATTACAGTCGCTCACACAGATGGCAACTATCTTGGGAACTCTTGGCATGAGGTAAAAACTTGATTGGTTTAAATAGCGCAACTGCGTTGTCCTTTGAAAACTTGCAGGATTTTGTTCCACTACTTTCAGTCTTTATTAACTGTGTAGCTCCCAGCATGTTAGAACCCTGTTTAAAATGGGGATGCAAGTGAATTATTTTGTTAATGGTTTATATATATATATATATATCTAAATAAAGATAATGCACTTCATTTGTTTGACAGGTCCTAAACACAATGTGTGACCAACAGGTGCTTTTCACATGGAATTAAAACCAAATTAAAATCTCATTTGACCTAGAGAATTCTGCACAGAAACTGCTGTATTCTTCACAAGCAAAAATACTCCAGCTCCCAGGTCCAGATTTCTGTGCAATATTTGGCAACATTTACACCACAATCACAGGAAAAATTAGGGCTAAAGTAACTTATCCTTACCCATCCCCCGCCAAGTTATTTGGATCATATGTATTTTTCTTAAAGCATTTTTTCCAGGAGCTCTTCAATCAGATCTAAATCTGTGCTGCTAGTAAAAGAGGCATTCCTTGTACATTGTGTTCTCTGACACTAGTCTTTGGCTACGTGGTAATACAAGCCAAAAGCTACTCTAGCTGACAAATTACTTGGACCCGGCTTGCAGCATACCCTCACAAATGCTTGTGCCAGTCCAAGGGATGTTGCAGTGGGCGAGTGAGAAAGAAGAGCTGGTCAGTTCTGTGCTGATGGCAAGGCCGGTTGCGGCATTTTCACTGTCTGCGTTGGAACGTCGTTACTTGGTGGTAGCTGCAATAATTCAGTCTTTTCATCTCTATGGGACAAGGAACCCTCTAGAAGATCAACTCTAGGGTGTTTATAGTTTTGAAGGTTGATGCTGTGAGAAGTAATAAAAAGGTTTCCTCTAGCAGTTAGAGAGCCGAGTTAGATTTTTGAGTACTGTTTATTTTTTTTTCTTGTATTGGAATGGTTTGTGGCAGCTGGTGATCTTGAAGGAATCATTCAACTTTATTTCCTTTTGTAGTAGTAATTTTTCAGCTATATGAAAACTTACTGTCAGAAGTTGTTTTAAAGTTTAGCAAACCTGAGAAAGTTACATATATTAAATATAAATATATGCTAGGAATAAAAACATGATAATGTCCAAAACACAATGTTTAAATTTTATTATTATTTATTTTAGATCTTGAAATGTATTAGTCAGCTGGAACTAGCACAACTTATAGGAACTGGCGTGAAAACTCGGTATTTATCTGGCTCTGGGCGTGAAAGGGAAGGAAGCATTAAAGGCTATGCATCTGGAGGGGAAGAGTTTATGGGCCTGGGATTAGGTAAGATTAATAATCTTGAATTTCACAAAGATGCACATATAAGTGAAGTATGATGGCTAAGAAAGCTCAATGTTACAAAATATTAAAATACATTTATTTGCTTCCAAGGGAAGCTATATTGGATTAATGAAACTTAAAAAAAAAAAAAAAAAAGGAACTATATATTTCAAGATGTATTTAATTACTGAATCTGTTCTAACTTTGTAATTGGGTTAAAATATGTAACAGAACTCTTCCCAATTTGCTTGTTGGAATATGTTGTTGTCAAAACTGTTTTACCGTACTTAATCAAGTCCTGGTTTTGTTACTAGTATTATTGCATTTTTCTTTTTGTGCCGTGTTTGTAATAGTAAAAACATAAGCCCTTTATTTTTAGGAACTAACAGCTGTTTCAATAATCAATAATTTGTTTTCCAGAGGAATTTCTTAGCTCTGCATGTTGGGTTTGATGTTTCAGTTCCTATTGTTCTGCAGTATGTGCAAGAAACAAACCTTAGATTTTAAACTGTAAATTAGAGGGACAAGGCAAGTTGCCTTAACCTTTGGAAAACCATCGAGGAAAACTTTTTAATTAGAAAGTAGTCTCGAGCTGATGCTATAGACAATGATGATGCTGAATGTAACAGAACCATGCCCACCATTAACTACTTGTATCTGACTAGAGTTAATATTGTAAAATAATATTTTCTCATTTCCAATCTTAACAGCATTACGTCATCTTAAATCTGATGGTCAAAACCCAGTGCCTTAAGGGGAAAAAAATACTTCTTGTTGGATGTTTAATTTTGTAATAATCTGGCAAAGATCTGGCAGACACCCATCTGCTCCATGTGACTTGCAAGCTGATTGGAAGCAGTAGTCACTTCTCTTTGTGTGTTTGTGTAAAGTTGGGGTTCATATAAAATTATGATTTCATAACAGTAGATATTGTTTTTTAATGGCTTTTATTGCAGGTAACCTCGTTGGAAGTGGGGCTGATAAACGGCATATGGCGAGCATTCAAGAGTCCGTGGGAGAGACCAGTTCACAGAGTGTAGTGGTAGCAGTAGACAGGTACTGACAATAGAGTTCCTTTCTGGGAAAACTGACTTGAAGTTTCTGACCGTCCTTACTTTAATTGCAGACTCTGACGGGGACTTTTGTTCTTGAAGCCTCTTTCTGTTGTGATAAAGATGCTGATACTTAGATGCTTTCTCTGGACCCAATAAGTACATTTCTTTAGGCATGTTCACAAAAGAAAGACTGTCATTAAGTAGCAGTATAACTAATGTAGTGTCTTGTGAGAAGGGGCACTGTGTGTACACATGTGTTTTTATGCCTTTTCTTTGAAGTAAGCCAGTGAAGACCAGAATTAGGTTGACATTACAATATGTAGCTATTCATTTTTTACAACACTTATCAGTGTTCTATATGAACCATGATCAGTGGTCTGAAGTCCTCCCAAGACAAAAAACGGAGGGGAAGAAGGGACAATGGTATACTCATACTTTTTGTTACCTGTTTTGATGGCCACACTTTATGGTATTCTTGAACTGTGTAAAGATCAAGCAGGTGGCTGGCATCCAGTGAAATCTTGCAGCAAAGCTTTCTTAATGTCTTTTTATATTTGCCCTGTGAAATGTAACACACTGTCACCCAAATGAGTGTTCCAGCACTGCTTGCCCTGGATAAAAATGTGAGCCTGTGCCTGTTTCCTGCAGCAGGGAAGGAGCGTAGTAGCCTGTGACTTGCAGCAGGGAAGAGGATGCTGAGGCTAGGAGATGGTCATGAACTGCTGCCATGGAGTAAGAATAAAACTGTTGCAGAGTTCATGGCACAGAGGGTTTTAAAGTACCTCCAGGAGGTGTGCTGACTTTTGCCTACAGCACTAAGATATTATTGACTCTTGTGGATGCACAGCTAAAATTGAAACTTGTTGATTTGTTCCATAGGATATTTACAGGATCAACTAGGCTGGATGGAAATGCAATAGGTACGTATGCTGACCATTCCGTGGGTTACAGGGACTCTTGCAATGTAACATCCTGAACTTACAGTAGTGTCTTCTAATGTTCAGTTGACTTTGTCCGGTGGCTGTGTGCTGTTTCCATGGATGAGCTGGCTTCCCCACACCATCCACGCATGTTCAGCCTGCAGAAGATAGTGGAGATATCATATTACAACATGAATCGCATTCGACTGCAGTGGTCAAGAATTTGGCATGTGATTGGAGATCACTTCAATAAGGTATTTTTTAAAATCAAGTTACAGAACAGACATGAATAACAGGACTTTTAAATCAGCTTTTTCCTTTCATGTTCTTAGTGGTGTAGGTTGTAATATTTAATAAAAGTCCATTAAAAGTGCCTAAAGGAAGCACCTATTTAAAAATCTAAAGTGTATAAACGGAAATGTTTATAGGAATGATCTTAAGCGCTTAATTATATTTCGTATTTGTAATTTTTCTTTATGCCATTGTCTTACCCTTCTATCAAATGCCAACTTAGTTTTCTTCTAAAATGTATGCAGATGATCCTGGAACAACAAAGTTGTTTTCTTTAGGAAACTGGGCCATGTTGGGCGGGGGGGGGTAACTTTATTTCTTTTAATGATTTTTTTTTTTTTTTTTTTTTAGTGTGTAGTTGGCTATTTTAAGTCTATGCTTGTTGCATACAAAATCCATGGGTCTGTTTACTTGGATCAAATGATGGAGAATGCGCTCTCCGAAAGTAACCCCCTTTCTTCTAAACATCTGGAAACTAGACTATGCTAGCAAATTTTAGTGGACTGACATGAAATTTGAGTAGCAAATTCATTATTCAAGTCATGTGTTAGCTGGTAAATGTTTGAAAATATGCTTATCTCCTAGGTTGGATGTAACCCCAATGAAGATGTTGCCATCTTTGCAGTAGACTCGCTAAGGCAGCTGTCAATGAAATTTCTTGAGAAGGGAGAGTTAGCCAACTTCCGCTTCCAGAAAGACTTCCTAAGGCCTTTTGAGCATATTATGAAGAAAAACAGGTGCGATGAACTGCAATTTCTGTGTTAGCTTGCTTTAGTACTACTGAAAGATGTTAATTGCTGTGGGTTAGATTGTAATATACATGGAAGTGGAACAATTACTTGTGACAGTGTAAAATTTTGCCACTTGTGAATCTTACCTTATGTTTTTTCAAGATCTCCAACTATTCGGGACATGGTAATTCGCTGCATTGCTCAGATGGTGAACTCTCAAGCGGGTAATATTCGTTCAGGCTGGAAGAATATCTTTGCAGTCTTTCATCAAGCAGCATCAGACCATGATGGGAATATTGTGGAGCTGGCCTTTCAAACTACAGCACACATAGTTAGTAAGTAATGCTTGACAGATGCAAGTACCCAAATTAGCAAAGGTGCTGTGATTTTAGTTTAAAAAGCCCCTAAGATACTTTTGTATTGCCAAGTAAATAAACACAAGATCTTTGAGCCAGACTATTTAAACTCTGCAGCTAGGTCTTATCTGTTAAGTCTCTGGATTGCTATGGACAGGAAAAACTAGATACAGATATCCTGCTCTAGAACTTCGGAAGTTTGGAATAGATTCAGTACATTTGTATGTTGCCCCATCTGTCATGGTAAATGGTCTTGGATTAAGGAACACGTTTCCAAATTTACATGCTGATTCAGTATTGTATGGTAGGGATCATAAAGCCTGTGATGCTGGTATGCAACTGCCTGTAGAGTTTAGTTCATACCGCCTACCTGCATGAAAGGTGTATTTGAACAACATACTGCTGCCGCTGTCAGAGGAGGACAACAAACTCAAATATGCTTGAAATGGACCTTCAATATTGATTGTAGCTTTCATAAGTATCCTGAAACTACCCTCTTCCTGTTAAGTAGTGTGGGGACAAAGACGTATGAACAGCATTAATAAATGCAAATAGTAACAAACTTTTTTGATAACTTGAATTACATAGAACTTGCGAGTTGTAGTTTGTTCAGAAGCTTTGTATGTATTGGATTTGTTTCCTATTTAGTCTGTCCTTTAAGTCTGAAATCTAACTGCTCTTTCCTGTATTGCTACAAAATATGAGTAAATACAGGCTTAGATCATTTAAATTTAGGTAACTTCATTCACAGCAAGGAACCTAACAACAAGCTTTACTCCTGTTACTTCTCTAAATTTTAAGAGCTTTGGGTTGCATATGCTGTGAGGAAACTAAACCACGTAAGAAGCCATGAAATAATCCTAGGTTATAAAATTGGTAATATCCAACCTGAGAAAATGTGATGCTGACAGATCTGGGTGGTGGGGTGCAGCGGGGAAGAATGCAAGGAAGGAGAGAGAACTCTATTTAATCTACACAGTCTGCTACTTTCACGTTAATACCAGTTTATCTGTGGATTTTCAATATAATTAAATTTTGTTTGTTTTTCACAGCAAATATTTTTCAACAGCACTTTCCAGCAGCAATTGACTCATTTCAGGATGCAGTAAAATGTCTTTCTGAGTTTGCCTGTAATGTTGCATTTCCGGACACCAGCATGGAAGCTATTAGACTTATTCGATACTGTGCAAAATACGTTTCAGAAAGACCACAGGTATTTTTTTAAATTTTATCCTTGTGTATTCTTACACTATCTTCTGTTAGACTGAGACTAATGTTGTAACTAAGAAAAAACGTTGAGACTCAAACTTCAGGCTCCCAGCAGCAAGTGTTTGTATTAAAAGCTTATTCAGAATTAAGAGTAATTTTGATATTATATAAGTCATAAACTAGGACTAATAAAAAATCTTTTAAGTCCCGTCAGTCCAGATTGGAAGTAACTGAATGTAATAGTGTTAGGATGACCTAGAAAACAATATTTATTTTCTGTCACCCTAATTATGTCTTGTTAATTTGGTTTACAAACATGCATATCTTTTTACATCAATCTATTGTATGATTACTATATTTACTAATTACTAGTTTGCTGAAAAGAGCCTGGAGTTAGATTGCAGTTGCAAGGTGTGCTTGCTGTATTCAGTGTGCCAGAAAAGTGTAGAACTGGTTTATGCCAAACGTGTTACCTATATTCATATACTTGTTGCCTATCACTGTTAAGCTTGCTTCATAAAGTCTAAACCTCTGCAACTTGTAAAGCCATTAGCAGAACTTCAGTAAAACAATTTTAAGTATTTACTTCTCATATCTTTTTTCTCCAGTATTCAAATAATTATGTTTCAGGTTTATAATTTACAGGTTTTGAATGTTATGGTGGAAACTAAGCTAGCTTTTCAAGCTAACAGATTTAAAGATCTTTGAGATTGTTTGTTTGGTGGTTTTTTTTGTGGTTTTTTTTTTAAATCTTTCTTTCCTGCCCATCGCCAAGGTATTAAGAGAATACACAAGCGATGACATGAATGTTGCTCCTGGGGACAGAGTATGGGTCAGAGGATGGTTTCCCATTTTATTTGAGCTTTCTTGTATCATCAATCGTTGCAAACTAGATGTTCGAACAAGGTAACAAAGCTTTTCTTTTGTCTTTTTTTTTTTTTTCCAGTTAGCGAAGAGATTATAAGTACAAATTTTGACATCTTTTCCTTTTTTTTGTTTGGGTTTGTTTATAGAGGCTTAACAGTGATGTTTGAAATAATGAAGAGTTATGGCCATACCTTTGAAAAGCACTGGTGGCAAGATCTGTTCAGAATTGTGTTTCGGATTTTTGATAATATGAAACTTCCTGAACAACAAACAGAGGTAAAAACAAAACCAAAAAGCAAGTACACATTAGAGTTCTTTTAAGAACTCGATCAAGGCAGCGGTTTGTGTTGTCTTGTCAGTGTATTTCCACCCAAACTGCCCCAAGCATAACAATACCTCCTTGCATTCTGTGGTACGCATGAAGCTTGTTATAGTAGTCAGTGACGTATCAGTCTGTTCTGTCTAAATATTTTCAAAGGGAACATTCACACATTGTTGTGAAAATGCGTAGCTTTCTGAACAGTGGCTGACTAAACGCTTTTGAGAAGATATCTACAGAAGTGAGACTTTTTAGTTTTCTCTAAATTCTACTCGTCTCTTCAGAGCCCACGTCTGTTGGATAGCCATGCATAAGCCGAGTGCAGTCGGCATAGAAGAATTCACATAAAACAAATGTCTCTTTTTTTTCTCATAGAAATCTGAATGGATGACCACTACGTGCAACCATGCACTTTATGCAATTTGTGATGTATTTACGCAATTTTATGAAGCTTTAAATGAGATCCTTCTTCCTGACATACTTGCACAGTTACACTGGTGTGTAAAACAAGGTAGCTTTTTTACTTATATCTTTTCATGAATGTATTTTTTTAATGCCCATTACTGAAGGAGGGGAAAGTTAACTGAATTTAGGAAGAATAAAAATTACCATTAGGACAATATTATGTAATAGATGGATGCAGTGTCTTAAATATTCAAGCATCATTCTATTTAACCATTTAGGCATCTCTTCTGTTAATGTGTTTAAAATGTGTTTATGGTGCTGTTGTGACAGAGTAAAAGCTTTTAAAGAGTTGTGTTTAATCTTCTGCCAACAACCTGTCTCTGTTTGGCTGCATGGATAAAATACCTAATTTATTTACACATTTATGCGTTCTGATTTGCTCTTTGTTCCCTCCCCAGTCTAGTAATTTTAAATACAACTTTCTAAGGAAAGTTGTGTTTTCTTTTGGGCTCCATCTCTTACACCTGAAATTCTGTATATTGGGAGCATGGAATGCTGGGGGACTACCTTGCAGGAAATCATAATTTCTGATTGGTGCTTTTCCTTCCTTTGTCTCGCTGTATGCTTCCTTTCTGCTGCTGCTGTCCTTTGAAATCCAAACAGGGAAGACAATCTCATGAAGTGTATTTTTAACACATCTTTTTCTTCAGTAGGTTCCTCAGATTGATGTCTTTGTTATATACTTTATAAGTAGTCTTTGAGCTAAGATACCATGCTTCGCAGAATATTGATAAAAATATTTAATAGAGCATGCTTAATTTTCCAATGATATTGTAGAAGTTGATATATATGGAACATTTCTTTCACAGATAATGAGCAGTTGGCTCGATCAGGTACAAACTGCCTAGAAAACCTGGTAATACTAAATGGACAGAAATTCAGCCCTGAAGTCTGGGGCCAGACATGCAATTGCATGCTAGAAATCTTCAAAACTACTATTCCTCATGTGTAAGTTCATAAATTTAATTCTCATACTAATACCTGATCTGATTCCAGAGCAACAATATTTACCTTTTTCCTTTTTTTTTTTTTTTTAACTTTTTGAAGCTTGCTGACATGGAGGCCTGTGGGAATGGAGGAAGATTCAGCTGAAAAGCACTTGGTAAGAGTTAATTCAGTGCAGCAAACTATCGTGAAGGGTTTTGTGTTAGGTTAGTTTTCAAAATACTTTATTGTAGTAAATACACTTGACAACAAGTAGTGGAATTGGCCTTAGTTTGTATTTGGTGTCTTTGTAAAATAAGATATAAAGTATGGATGGATGTAGGAAGCCTTTGAATCTAAGATTAGTGAAATCATCTGAAAACTGATAGATGGTGGGTACTTACTGTTTCAGATTGCTAG
Organism: Coracias cyanogaster; assembly: GCA_033124195.1. NCBI lineage: Eukaryota > Metazoa > Chordata > Aves > Coraciiformes > Coraciidae > Coracias > Coracias cyanogaster. Next base: position 1,094 of record JAVSBS010007977.1, on the reverse strand, counting down.
AATTGTTCTGCATTCTCTTCTAGGATTTAGACCTAGATCACCAGTCCTTAAGCAGCATGGATAAAAATGCTTCAGAAAGAGGACAGAGTCAATTCTCAAATCCAACAGATGAGAGCTGGAAAGGTGGTCCTTATACAAGTAAGGAAAACATGCAAGTTTATTAAATGAACTTCTATAGACACTCTTAGTCCACTTTTGTAGTTATTTAGAAAAAAATTTGGGGCTGTTAAGCTTGGGGTACATCTTTGCAATGTGTGTTTATGCCTTGCAGAGAAATTTTCTCTTCATAAGCTAGTTCACAGCATCACTAAATATCAAGATGATAACGGTAATGCAGTGTTTTCTTAGCCTGTTGTAAGTGAATTGTCACGATTTGCTTCTGAAATTTGTGTTACTTCGTTTCATCAGACCAGAAACTATTTGCTGGCCTCCTTATAAAGTGCGTGGTACAGCTGGAATTGATACAGACCATTGATAATATTGTGTTCTATCCGGCAACAAGCAAAAAGGAAGATGCTGAGCACATGGCTGCAGCTCAGGTACATTCAAACTTATTTATAACCTTGTTGGAGCAGTAAAATACAAAGGCTATTGAATGTTCTGAAGTGTATTTACAAAATACGTAGTCTCTTCCCTTTTCTGGCTCGCAGCACTACCATGAATGTGTGTCATTTCTCTTAAGTCATTATTTTTTTGACTGCCTCCACTGTTTCCTGGTAGTCTGTACCTAGAAATGGAATCTGGAGTTGGTAGTATAATGGTCTGTGAAGTATCGGAGCCTCTTAAGCTTATATGAAAAGAATATTATTGACACTCCCTTCCCTATCTCTCTCTCTCCCCCCTCCTTTAGCGAGATGCATTGGATGCGGATATACACATTGACACAGAAGACCAAGGAATGTATAAATACATGTCTTCACATCACCTCTTTAAATTACTAGATTGCCTGCAAGAGTCTCATTCATTTTCAAAAGCCTTTAATTCAAATTATGAACAGCGAACTGTATTATGGAGAGCAGGTGAGGCTTTTACTGTTAATTTGGAAAAAATACCGAGCTCCACTTACAGCTTTAGCTATTGAGACGCAAGTATAC
>JAVSBS010007974.1:102207-132917 GCA_033124195.1 Coracias cyanogaster | reverse complement strand
TTGTAATAGTTTAATCTTCTTTCTTTGCATTAATATGTCCTCAAATACAAGTTATTTTTCTAATTTTCCTGGCCATCATATTAAAAAAAACAACCCCAAACTTCACTATCATTTCATGGTGTCACCAGTAATGTGCCAAACAGTTCTTTGTTGTCGATGAGAAACAAGTCATGGTCCACAAACAGCTGACTAAAATTTAGATGAAGAGGAAAAATAACCAGGGTAATTCTTGGTACAGAAGATACAGATCTTTCAAAATAAAATAAGCACTGTCAGCATTCGACTTGCAGCTCCTAGAAGACTCACAGATGTGGTAACACATCCTTCTCATTCTAAGGGTAGGGTTATTTCACACAACTTTAGCTACCTGGAAAGGTAAAGGTCTCATCTACATTTGCTGTGTAAGATCTCTGTATAGGAAAGCAGATATCTTTTATTCTGTGGTGGCTAAGATAGAAAGGACAATGGATCATGGAGAGGTACCAATACTGGTCCTGTAATCATAGAAGAAATTTAGACAATTAGCTTCGCTCAGCACCCAAATTTTAAACCATTAAAAATACAGGATGAGATTCCTCTCACCTAAATTTTGTTGATGTTGAAAGGTATTTTACCATTATTTGCATAAATACACAGTTCTGAAAAGAGGGGAGATAATCTTCCTTTTATGCCCTGTTTCCTGTACTAACGATGTCCTGAAATAGACTGCTCTATAGAATGTACTACATACAAGCAGTGGCTTTTATAAAGGATATTTTCCACTATAAGCATTAGTTCAGCTATCAACAGGGACTCCTAGCAACTCCTATTAGTTTCCTCCAGTTTGTATGTGCAGATATATATACCTCATGCCAGCAGTTGTACATTATCTGATAGATGATGTCTGAAACCAGTTGTGGTCTATAAAGTCTGTATCCTTGAGAAACTTTCTCAATCACCTGTATGTTATCATAAAGCTCATAGGGCTGCTTTCCCAAAGTGAACACCTCCCACATTAAGATACCTGCAAAAATATTGACAACAATGGAAGACAGAAGATGAAAGTCAGGAAATGCAAGATGACCCCTTTTTCCCATAACAAGACACATGAGAAACAATCAGACTCTTTACAGAGAATATTATCCAAAGAAAAATATATATGGAAATGACTGACAAGTATGATTCTGTACCCAAGCATAAAACAACCTCTACTGCAGAAGAAGGTAAAATTAGATGATAAAGTTCGTTACAAAATATATTTAATGTGAATAATGACGGAGAAAACCAAAGACATAGCTATCCATGGACTGAAGTTTTTACAAAATACATGCAAATATCACCTCTTATATGTGTGTGTGTGTATACAGAGGGAAGGAAAACAAAATGATAGCTAAAGGTATCTATGTTTTTATAGAATAATGTGAAAATTTTTACTAGGGTTTTTTTGAGTGGGACATATAATCCTTTGGAATCAGAAATTTCGGAATACTTTGTAGTGTCAGCTATGCATGCCTATAAAAACTGGATTATACTGAAGCGGTAGAAACACTGGATAATATAATAACCATTAATTCATAATAATAGCTTTGCAAGAAACAATTTGTGTTGTAACAACATGTGATAATCATACCAACCATAAAGTAAAGAAAAAATTGTGAAATATTTATTTCACAATGATATGTAATTGTCCTGGTTTGAGCTATAATAAAATTAATTTTGTTCAGTGATTTTACTTTTCAACTCAGTGTCTTCTAAATAACTGTGCTTTCTGAAGTTAAGGGCATATTTTTTCAATGTCTGTTTCTAGAAGTGATAGCTCTTGATGTTTACAGTTGCTACCAAGGATTGGTGTGGAGAAAGATTCTTGCTTATACATGCTCCTAGAGAAACCAAGGTCACTGCTAAATCTTGTGTACCACATGGGGGATGCAGAGAGTGGAAAGGCCGCACCTGTGGGAAGGAGCAGCCAGGACAGGTGGCCCTAAACTGACCAACAGGATACTCCATTTTATATGTCATATTCAGTATAAAGTTGAGGGATCATGAGGGTCGAGCTGTCTTCTTCAATGGCAAGCATCTGAGCAGGACTCTGTCCGTTCTGCCTTCAATCCAATCTGTGTGTTTGTGAACCTAGTTCCAGAACCCAGTTACTGAATCCAGTTCCCATCTGCCACTGAGTCCAGCCTGGGACTTCCCCACAGCATCAGTGTTGAGGGTGATGTAATTGCTGTGGGGGGGGGGAGGGATTGGGTTTGATGATATTGGTTTTGTATATATTTCATTTTATTATTATTATTAAAGCTGATTTAGTTTTCTTTTCCAATCCATAAGTCTCTCTCCCTTATTGCCTTTCTCTTCCTCTTTGGGAAGGGAGAGGTGTTAATAGAGAGCACATGTCATTTTTCTCGTGGCCATCCATACACCTTTATAGTAACTTTTTTTCTTTTTAAGAAATTTATTGGATCTTTGACTTCCCTCCAGCTTGAAAACTGGAGTATTGTAATGTCTCAGTGGAATGAGAATAAAGTGGCACATGAATCTCAGATTTCCCTGATAAGAAAGTTTTAATAAAGATTATTTGTTCTCTGACATCTGCTTTTGAGATATAAATACATTCATATCAGTTCAGTTCTTTAGTTCCTTTAAAGCCTTATTAGTTAAAAACAACCAAACAAGAACTGATAGACCCTGCTCTCCCTTTGCTTCACTGTGTCAATGGAGAGTGTTAAATGAGACCTTATAAGGAAAAATAATGTTTCTTGTTGAAGTTAAAGCCAATATTGATGTTAATGACAATAAAGCCTGGAGCCAGGATTTAATTGATAAGAGAAAAAAGAAAACATATCACCAGAAAATCCAACTTCTTATTTAATCATATTATAAACAGGGCATACATATTAGAAAAAGGGCATGAATTAGCTGTTTCTCTGCCAGAGTCATTAATATTGGGAGACTAGCTGAAGTTAAAGATAAGAAGCAGCCCAGCATTCAGAAACACTTTAATCTGCTTTATTCACCATTGCTCAATGTCAAGAACAATGAGTTGCCAATCTTTTATCAACTTGACAGCTGCCAAAATTTTCCTACTGGAGGAGCAAACCCATGTAAGTGGAATTTAAGCCCATTTGCACAAAAGGCTCCCTTTGACACCTTTTGTAGACTTACAGAAACCCTGAACAGACTCCAGGGATTTGTAGATCACAGCTTGAAAACCACTGAAGTAGAAGTTCAAATGTTTGAAATTCCTGCATAGAAAGTGATCTGCAAACATATCTTAGTTTTGCTGAGATATGAGTCCCAACTTACACAGACTGTCTTCCACAGCTGGCTTATGCACAGAGACCACTCTGACCTCTGCAACTAACAGGAAAGCTCTTTTGACTGGGGCAGCACTGGTCTAAACATGCTAAAGATACCATTTAATCTCCACTGCCGACTTTACCATATTAAAGCAAATGGGGAGTGGGCAGAGTTTCTATGTGCCTAAAAGAAAAACAGTAGGGTTAAACAAATCCAAAGAAGATAGGGCTTGGATGCATAAAAATATTAAATGAGAACACAAGCTGTAGCTGCTTTTTATGTTCCTTCAGTGTGTAAATGTCTAGCATTTCTGCTTAGTAAGCTGAGGAAATCTAAATATAATGGCATGCATGCATACATATTTATGTCAAATTCCATACATACCAAAGGCCCATACATCTGACTTGCTGCTGAATTTGGTGTAATGAAAAACTTCTGGTGCTGACCACTTCACTGGAAACTTGGTCCCTAGTGAACTTATATACAGATCATCCAGAACATACCTACAAGACAAGAACCAAACTTGGTTGTGACCGAGTTACAGTGAAATACTATTTACTGCTTCTTCCTTGTACATCACCAGGTTCCTAAAAAAAAAAAAAAAGCCTGGGCAGAATCCCAGATTTCCAAAGGACACCTGATTAGGAGGCATTAGCTATAATCTATAGAACAGATCATTGTTATCAATTTATTAGAGAAACAATGCAGAATCCTAGAAATGCCTCTTGTAAGGCTGCCCAGACCAGCCTCCTGCTCAAATAGGATTATTCCCAACATCAGATCAGGTCAGCCGTGTCTCTGTGTAGCCAAGGCTTAAAAGCCTCCAAAGATTGCACACTCATAGTTTCCCTGTTCCACCACCCTCCTGAGGAAAAAACTTCTCTTACTATCCAGCCTGAACTTCCCAAGCTACAGTATGTAGCTGATGTCTACAGTTATATCACTTGGCAGTGAAAAGACTTATTTGGCTTATGTAGCTCCATCAGCTTTGCAACTCTAAGTAGCTATAGGCAGCTTTTAGAGCCCCTTTTAGCCTCCTCTTCACCAAACTAAGCAGCCTGCTCCCTTAGTCTTTCCTCAGTGGACACCTTTTCTAGGCTGCTCATCCTCTCCACCTTCTCTCCATTGAGGCTGCTGGTTAAGATGTTTAGCCCCCAATTAGGTGAAAATCTTGTACATTAAGTAAACTCTGAGATTTCTTTAACAAACATGACTAGTGAAATCTCTCAGCTGTAGTTGTCCTTTAAGTCTTAACATTTTGAGAGACGATAATGAATTAACTCTAATCCCATAATTCTGTGAGGAGCTGCTAGAAGCTTCTCCTATGTCGGACAGAGCCAATGCCAGCTGGCTCCAAGTCAGACTCGCTGCTGGCCAAGGTTGAGCCCATCAGCAATGGTGGTAGCACCTCTGTGATAACATATTTAAGAAGTGCAAAAAAACCCCATGAATTTTGCAGCTGGAGAGGGGATTGAGAATACGTGAGAGAAACAACTCTGCAGACACCAAAGTCAGTGAAGGAGGGGGAGGAGGGGCTCCAGGTTCTGGAGCAGAGATTCCCTTGCAGCCTCTGGTAAAGACCATGGTGAGGCAGGCTGTCCCCTTGCAGCCCATGGAGGTTAATGGTGGAGCAGATATCCACCTGCAGTCCACAGAGGACTCCACACTGGAGCAGGTAAATGCCTGAAGGAGCATGTGACCTCCTGGAAAGCCCATGCTGGAGCAGGCTCCTGGCAGGACCTGTGGACCCATAGAGAAATAAGCCCATGCTGGAGCATATTTGCTGGTAGTTCATGAAGGACTACAACTCGTGGGAAGGACTCACATGAGATAAATTTGTGGATAACTGGCTTCCATGGAAGGTACCCCACCCTGGAGCAGGGAAAGAGTATGAGGAGTCCTCACTCTGAGGAGGAAGGAGCAGAAGACACAATGTGTGGTGTTATCACAGGATCCATTCCCCATTCCCATGTGCCGTGTGGGGAGGAGGTAGAAAAAATTGGGAGCAAACTTAATCCTGGGAAGAAGGGAGGGGTGGGGGGAAGATGTTTTAAGATGTGGTTTTATTTCTTATTACCTTACTCTGATTTGATTTGTAGTAAATTAAACTAATTCCCCAAGTCAAGACTGTTTTGCCTGTGACAGTAATTGCTGAGTGATCTCTCCCTGCCATTATCTCAACACATGAGCTTTTCTTTATGTTTTCTCTCCTCTGTCCAGATGAGGAGGGGATGTGGTAGAGTGGCTTTAGTGGGTACCCAGTGTCCAGCCAGGGTCAACCCACCACAGGTCATTAATGGAAAGGAGACACAAAGAGTTATATCACACCCTGTGGCTTAAATTTCCTAATAGCCAGTTGGTAGCTGATTAATGGCAGTAAACCATATATACCAACATCACAGCTTCACAAGATTCCCAGTTCTTTTACTTACCTAGTCATCCCAAAGTCAGATACTTTCACAGTAAGATTGCTGTCAACCAAGCAGCTCCTAGCAGCCTTTAGTAGAGAAATGAGAAAAGACAAGAGTGGAAAAATTATGAAGAGGAGCAAATGATGTCATGTCTCGGTAATCTAATAACTATTTATGCTCTCTAGAATGTCAAGAATAATTGATTCAATACTTTGATTGAAGCAATTAAGTTTGGAATTGTAAGGGGACAGTAAGTAGCTCTTTTTTTTTTCACTTTTGGACTACTGATTGAAAAACATTCTTTAACATTATCTTTAACATTATCCCAGCTTTAAAAAGCTGGGATCCATTATTGGATCAGGATCCATTATTGGATCAGGAAACAGAGGTGAGAAACCCACATTCACCTAGAAAAACAGCAACAAACCCAGAAACTAAAATCTGTCTTTCAAATGCTGTCCTACTTCAGGGTCTTTTTCAGTAGTGTCAGAATGTACTAAGGCATCAAAAAGTGAAAAACATTGATCAGACTATTCGCAATGCACTATAGAGTGGAGCAATGAAAGGGGATTTAAACATCTTGATTCATTAAAAGTTTGATGTAATCCTAGTTCTGCAAATAGTAATTTGAGAACATTTATATAAGGCTGTATTCTCTGCCGGCACACTTATTAATTTCTGTGATAATAGTTTGCATCTACAGTTTTCAGCCTGAAATCAAGCCAAAATTTTGTTTCTGTTTTCCCATGGTGCACAGCCATTTTTGGGGAAACTGACTTTATATTTACAACTTGAATTCTGCTACTTAAGTTGGCTGATATTCCTGATTTCTGAATCAGTGTGTGAAAACTGGTGAGGTATGAACTTAACAGCTTGGTTTACACATAAAGACAATTATTTGAAAGCATCAACAAGACATTTAAAATGCTGCCTGAAGAGACTGCACACCTATTGGAAAATTAAGCAAATCTGTAACTTAAATTGTCACAAATCTTCCAACCTATTTTTGTCTAGATTTAGAAGGCAAAATACTACTACTGACTCTGGAGCATAGTGCACCAGAAATTTGACTAGGTTGACTTTTAATAGGCCAATAAACTAACAGCTCTTTTTTACCCAAAGCCAGTATTCTTGAAAGCTAAGTTTTGAATAAACTTTAAGTTCAAGTTCTTGAAAGGCCTGATCCCTTCATCAAAGGGGATTTTTTCATCAGAAAAACCCGTGAAATACTTTGAAAACCAGCAGATAAATGTATTTAAGAGAACTAGGTATCTGCAGACTTTCAAGTTCTGCTCCTGCTCGCAGTGCACCAGGGTAAATTCCAGTTCATCCTAAGTAGTCTTCACACTTGTTTTATAAGAGAATTAGTTCCAATTAGATAAATCCCTGACTCATCAAACAACAATCGAAGGGACCCAAATCTTTAATGTTGCGCTACTTTCTCCTGGAGGACTAGAGCATCGTTGGATGGAACCCTTTATTTCAGTGGACTAGTTCTATAATTGGATGTCTATGCTGCCAAGTGGTACACAAATCCTTGAGGCTAGAGCCCATGAATGCAGGCAGCACAATATGCAGTGCTGTAGACCTGTTAGCTCAGCTCTGAAGCAGAGCACATTAGCTTGTGGGCAGTGCTCTTTACATGTGGCCTTAGTGCTGCTCGCCCAGAGCTGCCTTGTATTGAGCCAGCTGGATGTCTGTGTTCAACAGACCACAATGTTTTTTGCGGTGAGTGCCAACAGAACCAGTGCAGCTGTGGCTGATCCTGAAGGTAGAGCTGCCTAGTGTTAGGTCATCTCCCTATGTTCCTTGTTCCATTTTCTCCCCTAGGATAGCTTACCAAATCTCCATGTATGAACTGACAGCTCTCCAGAAATGTCATAGCATCACAAACATCATAACATATTTCCAGAAGCTGAAGGGGTTGTAGTTCCTTGCCATGATTCCTTAAGTAGCTAAGCAAAGAGCCGTGAGGCATATATTCCGTCACTAGGTAGATGGGATATAACTTTGAGCATACACCATACAGTCTAACAAGTTTGGGATGATTAAGTTTCCTGAAATAAATACAAATAAAATAAAGAATAAATGGAGATTCCTGTGCATTTCTGTAAGCTTTGTTCTTCAAATATTAATACAACATATTGAAATGAATTATTGAGACTGGATACAGACCCATCTCAGACTTCAAATACTCCTTTTCAAAAAGAACTGAGTATCCTTCTGCTGATTACTTTGAAAGTCAGTACTAATGACAATCAAAAGAAGACTCAGTATTGATCAAATGACATCTTCAAGCCTCATGTTCATATTTCTGGCATTTCTCAGTTATTGATCTGTCTCTCTACCTGCAGGGTGGCAGAAACAGCTTTCTAACTGTTTCTGTAAAAATGCTAATAAAGCGGGGCTTTAAGTGACATATATGGAACCTCCACAGAGATGTTAATTGAAAACTTTTTAGATGACTGTATTAATCTTTGTGAAGTTCTTTTAGTAACACTTAAAATATTCTAACTGGCTACCTATTTAGCTTGTGCCTAATATACTCAAAGCTACTTAATGCTATTTTTAAGAGGAAATTCTCTTTCCTGTGTGAGCTATACATTACTGATAAACATTTGGAAAGATCATTATTTCCAAATAATTAAGCAATGCCATAACTTACATCATGGTCTGAGCTTCTTCTATGAATTCATCTTCTGACACTGCTCCCTCTTTAATAATCTTTATGGAGACATCATATTGTCCCTTCCACTTTCCTAGATACACCACTCCAAAGTGACCACTCCCTAGCTCTCTCAATAGGGTAATTTCTTCTCGTTTCAGCTCCCAGGTTCCTAGTGGGACAAAGCAAACTCCTTTAGAAAAAAAAAAAAAAAAGCAAGCATGGTATCCCCCACATGCATTGCTGTTTTTTTCTCTGGCAGGTTGCAGAATGATGCAGCATTGAAGCAACATACCTGTGCTTCAGCTTTGTGTTTGAGTTATGGAAGGAGGCTACACTTTTAACAACTGTTTGGATTTAAGCCTTAGTTTGGGTTTAAGCACTGTTTGGGTTTAAGCCTTAGAACTAGATTTGAGAAAGATATACACATCAAATGATGATGTATCTTCATTTAGGAGATGGGAGACCAAGTATTACTGCACCAGGTAATGTGGAAAAAGGAAAGAATGGCCATGACTTAGATGTTCTGGGGAAGGAAGCATGCAAGGTATTGTACAGTTGATATAAGATCCAACATAAAATGTCTTTAAAAGGGCACAACATAAAAGTGATATAAAATGCTTTTTCCTTCACACTGCTTTGGATGTAGACTGGATGCACTTGTAGGAAGGGATATCCTATTTCATCACAGAGTCATAAAGTCTCAATGCTACACTGAACAAAAGGAAACTACAGAAGGAGCTATTGACTGAAAAAACATCCTTCCCAAATTCTCATATTGCCTTTTGCATGGACAAGCAGAAATGGCCACTAAACAAAGATTCTGTAACCTCCTGAAAGCCTGAAAGCAGTAAGAGTCATGATTTTCTGGTTATTCTATTCTTGGCAGCCAAGACTGGCACCAGCTTCAAAAAGGAAAGTTATCTTCGTACCATTTCCTAATGAAGCTGTGGATGGGACTTTATTTACTTGTGTAGCCACTGCATGCCGGAGCCTTGTCACCATACCTACAAAGAAAACCTGTTAAAGCTCACAATATATAAATGAGTCTTCTGAGATAAAAGAAAATACAGGAAAAATAATACCTCCCGCTTCCTGCCATATTATAACTATCCAGATAATGACAGATAATAAATATTCAATATTCAGCAGCTGCTGCATCACTTCACAAGACTGAAATTTTTCTGGGCTTAAGAGCTAGTTCAGCAGAAGTATTGCAAGAAGAGGTAGTACAATACCAAAAACCACTGTATGGAAAAAGAAAGCAACTGTATTGATTGTGAATATGCTAGATCAAGTTCCACCCAAACTCTTCCAAAAGATGTTTCAGTAGTTAGAGTATTCAGTATTGGAAGAGGTTCACCATAATGATGAGACGTCCAGAAGCTTAAGCCAAAGCCAACCAAGCAGAAAGAGCATATAATATTACCAGCCGAGTTGTGCTGATGGTAGTGTATAAGCTTGGGAATTGATTCAAAACAGTAATTTTCAGCAATGTAATACTTGTTCTCAGGGGTTTTGTGCACATGGTAATGTTTGACTGTTCCTCTTTTATTTCTGAAAAACATCACAAAGTGTAGTACACATCAAAGCATTGCAAAGTGCCTTCCAGCCCACGCTCTAATAGAGTAAGCTAGTTGCTGAATGAACTGCAACTCTCTAGCTGGCCAAATAACAAAATATGTAGTAGATGTCACCAGAAAGACTGTTACCTTTGCCTTAGTCTGAGTTTCCACCCTTAACATGTGCTGGCTGTATAGTACAGGCTTCCAGCACATTGGAGACTTCTGCTGCATAGTCTAATGTAGTCTGAAGGTTAGTATTTGTCTCCTAACAGTTACATCTAGAGAAAAGACTTTAATATACCACCCTTGCAATGGTTCCACACCTCATTTTGAACACCTTCCCTCCCATTCCCATCCTCATCCTTCTCTTGAGAGACTGCTTTTCCTCTAAATTATGTGCCTGTTACATGCATATGTTTAGGTGAGACAATTGTGGACCTCCTTTCCCCTACTCAGGGAGCTACTGTCATGTATGAGCTCAAATGCCTAATATGATGTGAATGTACCTGAGGTTCACCTTTAACACAATGTAGAGATTTTGGCAGCATGCTCATAGCACGCTCATAGAAATGGTACACATTCTTTAGGTACTCACTCAGGAACCTTGCTGAATACAGACACAGTATACATTCCTGCGTGGCTAGATTTCCGAACCATAAAAGCACCTTGTTTCCCCTAATTAAAACAAAACAAAGTTACAAGAAACAATGAAGCTGGGATTCATTTCAGTGAACTTTAGGCTTTTACACTGTAGTGTCTACAAAGGACAGAAAGAGGCATGACTCATCTGACCTCTTTTAAGGACTGCATTAAGTCAAGATTAATTATGCCTTAGAAATATTTATTTCTCTCCACTAAAAAGAGTGTCTAGGCAAATGGTTTTGGTATCTCACTGTAAATGTTTAAAATCAGATGAGTTGTACTCCAGCCCAGACATGAATCAAGTAGTCTGCAGGTTTTTTTGGTGCACAGATACAGGTTTATAGCTGAGGAGATGGACAGTTGTTAACCCCATCTCCTTCTTCATGTACCTCCAGGGGTGGTACACATCATAAGACCCAAACGCTGCTACATACAGCCCTTCTGGATAAAAGCTGTATTCACCACACTCTGTTCCTTTGCATAATGCATTAGACTAATGTATTTTCTATTGCCAAAGTATTTCTGAATTACTAAGTAGAAAGATTTTCACTGCACTATTTTTAGTCTTAATGTTGTACTCCAGTCCTAACTTTCACTACCCACTTTTACTACTGTTAATGGTTTCTAGCACTCTGTAATACTACAACTATTTGAAGAGCATCAGCATCCTCTAGCTACACAGTATAGCAAAGACAACAGACACAGAAATGAAACATTTCCGTGATTATTCATATACAAGTGATAAAGGATATGTAGGACCTTCTGATGGAGCAGCTGCTCGGACTGGGCATGGGAGGTATTACCAGCATACCAACTGCAAAGAGAAATATTTGGCTTATTATTTACAGGCTGATAGCTGAATAAGGCACAGCACACACATGAAAAATGCTAGACATCTTAAATATTTTCAAAACTGCTTTTAAAAGCCAAAGAGTAGACCTGGAACTTGTCCTGTGTGTGTGATTTTAGGCCATGAGATAAAAGCAAAATCACTAGTTCCCATCTGCTTCTTCTCATCCTTCCAGTGTGTCTCCTCCTGAAATAACTGGGCCCACTCTCTGACACTGACTTTTTACAATAAATCCTTGGAAGAGGATCCTGCTGCTCTAATGCTCTGCCAGGAACTCTGCCAGAAGTAGGTTGCTCTGTCTCTTGTAGACCATGACACAGCTAAAAGCTGGGAGGTGCAAAATTCTCCTCCATTGGGTTGTCACAATATTTAAGTAAACTGAGAGATCCCAAATGGAGGAAACATGCCACACATGCTATGTCATATAAGTCCAGGGAGCTCCAATGAAGAATTTTTAATAGCAGTTCACTTCTATGAAGCATCTTTTTATTAGTATACTAGACTGATTTGTCTAAATGCTTTTTTTTTTTTTTGTCTGAAAACAAATACATTCATGCCTTTGGAAGTTTGTGGCCAGTGATGTTACTGATGACAATATCTATAACAATAATAATGATGATGATGATGACAGCCATATGAGGATCCCGTTGCTCCAGGTATAGTGGGCATGTAAAGTGGAAAGACAATCTCTGCCCAAAGAATGTTTTGGTTCTCATGGAGGCATATTCTACATACTCACTCATGCTTAGCAATACTCTGCTCTTCTGCCAATGTCTGTTCACTAACACTGGAGTTTTCCCTGCAAAGACAAAGCAATATACTGAAATTGTGAAAAACTAGTTAAGAAAAATACCTTCATTTGTTAAAAGTCATACTGTGTTCAGTTTTGGGCACCTCAGTGCAAGAAAGACATCAAGGTGCTGGAGTGGGTCCAAAGAAGGGCAATGAATCTGGTGAAGGGCTTAAAGCACAAGGCTTATGAGGAGCAGCTGAGGGAACTGGGGCTGTTCAGTCTGAAGAAGAGGAGGCTGAGGGGAGACCTTATCTCCCTCTATAGCTACTTGAAAGGAGGTTGTAGTGAGGTGTGGGTCAGTCTTTTCTCCCAAGTAACAAGTGCTAGGACAAGAGGAAATGGCCTCAAGTTGCACCATGGGAGGTTTAGGCTGGATATTAGGAATAATTTCTTCCCTGAAAGGGTTGTAAAGTATTGGAACAGGTTGCCTGGGGAAGTGGTTGAGTCACCATCCCTGGATGTGTTTAAAAGTTGCGTATATGTGGTGTTTAGGGAGACAGCTTAGCAATGGATTCAGTAGAGTTAGGTTAATGTTGGAATGATGATCTTAAAAGTCTTTTCCAACCTAAACAATTCTGTGATCCTGTGATTCCATACTACATGTATTTTTGTGAGTACTTATACTATAGTCTAAGGTGAATGTTAAAAAAAGTTGAGACATATTTAATTGTCTGGATTTTTTAATGACTGGTTAAACACTTATACAGCCTATCCCCTCTACTGTGCAATATGTTGGAAAGCCAGATATTCTCTGTGCATGCTGTAACAGGCAATGACACTACATATCCCTTTAGTGACCTTACAAAGAGATGTGATCTACCTTTTCAAAATTTACATGGAAGATTTCCAAAACTGCACAACTCTAGACCTCCCAAATAAATGTTCTTAGCATGACAGGCTAAGAAGGTGTTCATGTGACAGAAAAAGAGGCCTTTAAAATAATCTCTTGTGCAGAAATAATAATGATTCTCATTTATGCCACCTTTTACAGGATATTGCAAGAGTGGGAGTCTTTTTTAGGAAAACCTCTGCATCTTGTCCAGTGTGCAGAGACAATCTGTCAGTTTTTTATTCAAATACTTAGGCATAAATTTAATGCTTGCAATGTCATGTCAGCTTACTAAAAACGAAAAGATGGGTCTGAAGTATCACTTCGACAGACCTGGTTTCTCTTTACCCTGCACAGTACTACTTGCATACATACAAAGGCACAGGAGTACTAGAAAGGCTGAATTAATGCTGAAATAAGAGTACAAAGATTTAAATCCCAGTCCCATTGAAGTCAGTGGCAAAACTCTATTGATGTAAATGAAAACAGAAATTTCGACTGATGCTTTTTTCATTAATGTGTGAGTCAAGAACACAAATCATATCTGATTCTATACTTTGCAGTAAACATTATGCTTAGTACTCAGAAAGTTATTTTAAAAGAAAAATATTCCAGAAACATTGCCTATTTTTTACTAGAGTGGTGAGGAAAATGTTTAGGCAGTGGATGGCTGCATATTCACCTTGGCTCATCATCATTCAGAGATAACTTTCTCAAGCAACTGCTTGGTACAAAACCTTCATTCCTGCAAAATAAACAGTTCACAGTTTAGTTATCATACACAACTGCATCTTAAATTTGATCACTTAAAATAGGAAAGGGGATTAATCAGAGAGTCACTGTCTAGAATGCCACTAACATAAATGCTCATGGTTAAAACATTTCTGCTTTTACTCACCGTGTAGAAAAATACAGAAGTAATCTGTTTTAGAAAATTACATTTCAATGAAGTACTCTTTTCGCTAGTCACTGAAATGGTTCCTTCCTCAGGGATTGGTTTCATCATACGGAAGAATGCAGCAGCTGTTCAACAATTTTATTTATACATGCTATCCCAGTTGCTGTGATGAAGGACACCAGTGACTAATGGGTGCCAGCAGAGTATCCAAGGTCAAATGCAGGAAGTCTATAGGTAGGCTCAGCACTCTTCCTGACAAAATGCAAGATGCAATTGGAAAGCTAAGCTAAGTGAATATGGACAGCTGAGCTACCACTTAAAGCAGCTGGCAGCATTGCATGATGAATCTAAGTTATGGGGGCCAACAGGCATCTGGAGTTGTAAGGAGCTGGGCTGTATGCTGTGCCATCAGAAAAATAAACAGGGAGAATAAATTGTATATTTGTAGAGTGAGAACAGAAGTGAGAGTGCATGAAAACAGGTGAAACAGGTAACTGCTGATGTTTGTTCCTACTACATTAAAAAAACCAAGTTATTTAATTTTTTTCAAGCAGAATTTAAAGATTTTGTTATTACAGAATCAATACCGCGTAAGTCTCAGTTTCTCAAGCCAAATGAAAAACTGTAAACATCTCCCCTTTATCTTGATCTCTCTCTGCTCCTTCCCTCATCTTAGAACTCTCTACTCAGGCTCTACGAGCAGAGCTGCCTGTCTCATATGCCTTTGAATAGCCATAAACAATCCAGTGAGGGCATTTAAAAGCATATCTTAGCTTGCTAATTTATTGCCGTCTTGGTGTTGCCAGGGTTGTGTGCTGCTTTATTTGTCCAGAACAGTAGGCCAATCCTGTGAGTTATAAAGTGCCGATACTTTACCTGAAGTTCAGGTTGCTATATTTGTTGTGTTTCTTGCAGTTGTAAATTTAATCAGTGGATTATGAGTAAAGCAAGTAATTTCATTCTGTTCCCAACCAGTCTGGGCATCCTCTAGCTTAAAAATTCTTCCCTTCCACATTTCTATCAAGCACACCAAGTCAAACTTAGCTAGTATCCATCATGAGACAAACAAGGAATCTTATCTCTCCCAGACAGCTCCTGTTTGTTGCACTGCCTTTGTCTCCAGTGCACTCCTAAAGCTGTTTCTCATTTAATAACTTGGGAAGAGATATTCTTTTTTTGCCCCAGCTGGATATTAATGAAAAATATCTTATTTTAAGTTGCAAAGTTGCTGAAGGGGATTCCTCTCCTTGTGAACCTCAAAGAGAATAATTAAATTCTACGCCGGATGAGGCTGCTCTGTCTTTGTGGAAAAGTATTGCTAAAGCTGAGGAGAGACTGAAGTGATAAATGATTTGTACCTCACTGGTGTTCTGTGCTGTCACTGCTATTGCAATAGTAATGGTGTTGGCCTAAGGATGGGTTGTGCATACAAGAGAGGCAACATTTGTGAGGAGAGATTTTATCTTTTTGTTCACTTAAACTAAATAGTTAGAAGAAAAATAGATAGCTTCTGTGTACACAAGCCCTTCTTCAGGCACATAACAAAATTAAGGCCACAGGATACCATCTTAGCTAGTATACTAGGCAATGACTGTTGTAAATCTTGGCCTGGGCTTGACCTGGCATCCAAGGATGGTGATGAATATGGACTTGTACAGAATACATTGAGGCTTCTGGAGCAATGTTTAAAAGCTACTAAGGTAATTCTCAAATAGATCCTGAAAGGTACCAGGACTGCCTGCAGTGTTTGTGAAGATGAGATATGTGGAAGACCACGGTCATGGAACAAAAATATTCTGCAGAACATACTTACCCTTCCAAATCCCTTACTTTCCACCAGTCAGAATCTTCCTCTTGCAATATATAGTATTTATTGCTTCTGACAAGCTGGATAGCTGAATTTTCTTCAGGTTCATAGTTGCATTGGGCCACTGCCACATTCAGGACTGACTTGTCTGATGATAGCAACTGAGGCAGGCTTCTACGCATCTGCTTTTGAAGACAGATGAAATAAAATGATAAGGAGCTGCAGCACAGGGCACGGTAAGAAATAACACATGACATGTACATGATCACTTATATCTTCAATCTTGTAGAATGATATTAGGCAAATGAACCAATACATGATAGGCTTGACTTGTATCAAAAACCTGCCACCAATCTGAAGCAGATACTACTTAATGAACTGTTGTGGTTCACGTGCTTTGGACACCACATGGCCAAATTGTGCTTTACTATAACTAAGTGCAATAATGTCCTGTTGTATCAAAAGACCCCATGACAGTGTTATAAAATAACTTTTGGGTTTTTTAATGGCTTTCATTCAATAGTAAAGTTACCATGAAGCACAACAAGCATTAGTCAATTGTTACTACTAATCACTGAGAGCAAAAAGCTATGCTAATTCTAAATGATTCCCTTTCCTTACGATGTTTTATTTATGTTTCTCTGCTAAGCATGTTGAATATGAGGAATCTTACTACTTGATGCCAACTTTCCCTGTGCATAGTTAAACATGTAGAGTTATGTAACTATGGGATTCATCTTACCTAGCTTGGACCTGGGTCTTCATGTGAAATATATAATCCTACAGAACTGTCTCTCTTTCATCACTGACTGTTGGGGAGGTCTACGCAAATTACTTGGATGAGAAGCCTGGCATTAAAGTTAGGTAACATCAATAAAATAATGGGAAAAAGGTCATCTAAAATTAAGGCACTGAAATGCATTTTAAAATTAGGCAAATGTCATAACAGAAAATCCAGACATCACAATTTTTTAACAGCAGAAAACACCACACTTGAAACACTGACAGCAAAGGCTGAGGGAAAATAAGAAAGATTTAGAAGAGGCTTTGAATACCACTTATGTATTATTGTAATGCAATGCTAAGGAAGATTGCCAAGAAGGGTGAAGTAGGCTGTGATTTCTTTAAATGAAGCCCAAGTGACAGTGGCATTGTATGTTTGCTTGTTTTCTCTTTATTGATATTTCTTTACTTAATTTAAGCAGGGAGAAATCAAAGAGCCAAGTGAATGCCTGAGTCTGCTAAGCCAGAAGACACACATGATCTCTTCCTGCAAACTTGTAAACTCTCAATCTGATCTCACTAAGCTCCAGTGGAGATACTTATTCTTTAAAGAGGTATCACTCACAGCAGGGTCCTCTTAATTTGACTAGAAGTAGGTCTTTTACTCATCAAGTACAATTACTTGAACCCAATAAAGGTGGTTCCTGTTGGTTACATCTGATTTTGGTGGAAAGGAGCTTATAGCATGAGGGCTTGTGTTAGGCTGGACTCAAGCCTTAGACTGTCCATTTGTTTTGTAGAATAATGATGAAACTAGAGTTGCCTGCAGTTGTCAGAAAGATGGAGAAAACTATAACACAGAGACTAAACTGTTTTCTCTTTAAGGCATCTATTGATGTTAGAGCAAGCTGAAACTCAGGGAATGTGTTTATGAGCTGATGCACACCTCAGACATTTGGTCTTGGTAATTTTTGAAGATTAAATTGTTCTTTCTTAATTTCCTGTGTTTTGCTTGTGGAATGACCAGAGTGTCATCCTCTGATGGAGCTTTCATCTTTTTATGTGAACAAAAGAAATTGCAAAGCATTGGCTAAAGTAAATGGTATAAAGAATTATGATCACAGAAATGATAATTTCTTTTTTGCTTTGTCCAGACTGCCAGGGAAAAGAACCAGCCAAGGATGATCACATCAGAATTGCACCTCTTTGGGTTTCACTGCTGGATGTGTATTTGTCTGTTGCAATGTTCTGGATGGACTTTAGCCGTAACCTGGCACAGATTAATGTCCTGATTTATGTCTACATATACAGCTTTCTATTTCCAGCACTGGCTGAAAGCCCCAGAGCATTTCCTAACAGTAACTGAGTGGATCTTATTATTTCCTTTAGGCTGGTGGTGATATCATTGTGGTTTTCATATTGATGACTATGCCACTGTCAGTTAGAGACATAGGTGACAGTCAGATTCAGCTGCTATGTACAAACGGGGAACAGTTACTATTAGCAGAAAAGTGCCCATACTGTACACTTGGAACCATGTGCTGGATCACCTCAGCTGCCATAAAACTTATCCAATAAATAATCATTAACAGATATGCATGTACACTCAGTGGATTTCTGTCTGATCTCCTGCAGTATTGGTCTGACCTACATGAATCATCTTCCATTGCGAAGACAGTGGATGCCAGGCACCAGCAGTGGTGAGTGTTTCTCTGGCAGGAAGCTCCTGCTTCCTGCTGTTGTCTTAGCACAGCGGAAGTGCCCACTGGTTCTCATGAATGGACCTTTGTGCCCATTATTCTTTGTAATAGCATCACTCTTTAGGAACCAGCTCCTCTGTGGGAAACTAGAGGTATAATGCTGAAGTGATGAAAGGGACAGAGGCACCCAAGGTGCAGGATGTAAGCATGCAAAATGAAGTGCCTCATGCAAAATGTAATGCCTCTGGTCAGTTTTGCCTACATGCAAAAGTCAGTTGGGAAGAAAGCAAGGGAGCAAGACTTGCAGAGGCTGGAGAGGTGAGGGATATTAACTGGCAGGTGGAAGGAAAGCTGAGGGCATAGTAAAAAGGCAAATTAAAAATGTGCTGAGAGCTTATAGAAGTAGCTCTGTGACTAAATATAGACTGTTCCTCACCATGAGAAGTTGGTATTAGCCTTCTTAACCTGGTTATATCATGTGGCTTGGGAAAATGAAGTCAAGTTGTTCTGACCAGATGTGGTAGTTATTACATCTGCATTTACTGAATCTGCTTTAGAAGAATCCATCAGAAAACTGTCACGTCCCCGCTTTTTATATCTCCCTTTTAAAATATCTTCTCTGAACTCAAGCAGATAGTAAAAATAAATCATAAAGACCTAGCAGAAGCCAGCATGTTCAGCAGCAGATTTGCATGACTGATGAACTCTCCAGATAGATAAAGCATCTCCTGATGGAAGCCAGGCAAAGCAGACCACACTATTCAAAACAATTTACACTGCTGTGTGTTCATAATGCTATTACTTTCACATCTCATTATCCGAAAAAATGTCAAAAGCTTCTTTGTTCATAGCTTCTTTCTGTGGCTTTATTATTATTTTTCTTAAAGCTCCATTTTGCAGCTCTTGTAATTTTATCTTCTGTCTCTTGAAAATCTATGTGTTTCTTAAAGCCCTGGCCATTCATGTCATAAAAATTCCATCTTTTTTATTTAAGTTACTTTCTGATTAACAGAGAGAAGCTAGGAAATAGACCCAGACTGTATTCTAAATATACAGAAGACAAATTAAAACAAAGCAGGAAATAAGCTTTAAAAATCCCATGATTTGAAACTCATTCTGGTTTAATTTGGAGGAGGCTGTGTAATGATGTGTGATTTCACAGTCAGACAATACTGTTAGTCCTTTTTTTTAAGAGATAAAAACATCATAACTTAATCTACTTCAGTCTATTCTATTCTCTTGTCATTACTATCTCCTTCCCACCTGCAAACCTCAATAATTAGCTTGGGCAGTAAAACTAAGGTCAAAGATACCACCATTGCCCTTGTATTTGTACTGGAGGAGATAGATGCGGAAATAAGCACAGAAGCAGATCTTCCAGTTTACTTTTATTCTTAACCCTGCCAACTATTCACCTTCTTCATCAAGCAACTGCTGTGCTCAAGGACTCAAGCTGAACTGAGTACGAGTAATGCTTTTTGGCAACCTGGTATCCTTTTTGTCTCTTTGGGTCTATGAAAGCCTGCCTTTCTCAGATGGACAGTAAGGCCATGGATGCTGGTTGGACACCACACTCTTAGGTTTCTGTTTGATATAAAGTCAAGATGTAGGCAAGAGCACATAAAGAGCTCAGATGGTCCTCCCAATTCATTAACTCAAAGAGGCTGCCTCTGTAAAGTTGGGCTAAACAGATGTTCCTAAAAAGGCATTGGTGCTGCTGATGCACCCCAAGAGGAGCACAACTCGGGACTTGCCTGAGATAAATGCAGTTCATCTATAATTTCTCAGCCATGCAAAACAGGTATATCTGTTTTCTCCAAGTACTAAGGACACTCTTTCCACTGGGGAGGGTGGTGAAGGGGAATTTTTGGCATCTCTAGGAATAGGGACCTACCAGAGAGCTAATTTTGATGGCATTCCCTGATCCCACTGGAAATAAGTGTACAAAGTAAAAGATAGCCCTACAAGGGCTGCAGCCACTTCTGCCACCAGCGTGTTAAAGTGAACTAATGTGGCTGAGAATTTTCCAGCTTGCCACATGGAGAAGGGAGATGAGTCCTTCCTTCTGACACAGAGGACACAAGGATGCTGAAGCTGTGCTGCAGATTACAGGTCTACACCAGCTTCCAGTGAGTGGCTGTTTGCAATTCTTCATTCCATAGCACAGTCCTCCCTACCGCCTGAACGCCAGATACTGAAACTTTTTGACATACCAGCATTTGAGGGACTGGAGGCAGTGGTTTCACAAACCCGGTTGTACAACACAGAGTCACATCTAGACGAGAGGGAGAATTAAAGAAAAAAACATGAATTTAAGTAAAGCTTTATCTGTTGAGGATTTCTCACTTGCAGGTCTATACAGTAGCAGCAACAGCATCGACAGCTGACATTTCACCTCCCTGAGGTATCAACATACTTTAGCTCTGTATTTTCCATTCTCCTCTTAATTCAAGCACCATCTCAATATCTTTAAAAACCTCATAAACCATTGTTTTCATCTATGCCTGAATACAAATTCAGGGAAATATGCGGCTGTATTTAGCTCTGTGGTTTTCCCAGTTCTGTTGGTTTATTTGAATGCATACAGAGGGAAATGCATGTATGCTTTATTTTTATTCTACTTTTTTTTTAAAAAAAATAAAGTTTAATTGACAATTTTGGTCTATGAAGCAGTGATTAAGAAATGCTGCTTTCTATTGCCCGGTGGTTACAAGACTGAGGCTAAGTGGAGTCATCCTTAGGCAGTCTCCCTGTGCTCTTCACAACCCTATTAGCAACCTCAGTAACTTATTTAGAAACAAATTTAGAGCAGATATATCACATTATTCGGTATGCTTTATTATCTCAGACATAAACAAAGCGTTCAATATACAAAATTTCTCTTTTTAATGAGGTATTTCCTTGTCCTTGCAACTGACGGGGGGTTTCATGGCCTTATTTGCTTTTGTAATAACTGGTTTTGAAGCCAGATGAAGCTATTCAAATTACTGTTAGAAATCAGCTGACAACTCTACATTATTTAGTGTTCCACAGTCATGAAACCTGTAGTAATAGTAGCTGGGCCTACATCATTACTTTCAATTTTCAAAAGCAAATGCATGTTGCAGGCAATCTCACAAGCCTAAATTGGGTTCCTAACTGCTCACATCCACATTTTTTGATTTAACTTTAGCTGGAGATCTTAAGAATAAGGACAAAAATAATTTCATCTGGTTTATTTTGTAGGTTAAAATGTCACTAACTTTTTGATCAAATACAGCAGATGGAATTTAGTGTATTAGTCCCCCCAGTTATATTATCAGCTACAATGTATAGCAACTATAATGTTAAAAGGAGTTTAACATATACATGAAAAAGTGGAAGTAGATTAGGTTTTATTGTGATTACACTGCCTTAAATGTCCCTGGTGATTTGGCCATATTGTGAAAAATATCAATGAGACTAATCAAACAAATAAAAGAACACATTACGTTTCTCCCAAATTGTACATCCAGGGGCTGCTTTACAGGTCTGGTTGCAACAGAGAAACTTCCCATTGATGAAGAACCTTTCATGGTACTTGTTTAGTAAATCAGCATTTTCTTTAATTTCTAGAAAGCACAAAGAAGCCAAAAAGAACATCACAGGCTACAAAATATGAATGTTCCTTATGATCAATACAGTCTGCATCACCCCATAGTGCTTACCGACTTCTATATCTAGTCACATACTCTGGTCATGTTTTTATCTCTATACCATATTTCTCTGCAAACTCAAGTCTGATATCCACACCCTCCAGCTACCTATTTCTTTGAGAAAGAAATCTGAGTGTTAAGAAGAAGACACAGTACAATCCAATGAAACACCCAAAGCCAAAACAGGATTCAACAGCTATGATTCAAAACTATAGATCTTATCAAGATTTCATTATCAACAATAAAACTAATTAAAAGAAAACATTTTCCTATATCAAAGTATGCTGAGTATTTTCCTAGAACTATCTACTGTAAGAAAATTATATTCACTGATATTCAATATGCCATATGGTAAATCCAAACTAACATTTATTTGTTAAAATACAGTTATTTATTTAAGTATGACGAAAGGGAACACCATCACAGATCTATATTTATTTTACATCTGAAGCACTCCTTTACTCTAGAAAAATAGCATCAGCAGTAGCACCGTGCCAGTGATACATTAGGTCTGTAAGCTGTAATAGCAGTTTCTGTTCCAAAAAAGTATCTAGAAGAAATGTAGAAGGCATAGAGAGAGACTTTTAAAAACAGTTGTGGCAGGACAGGTTTGCAGTTGTGCTGCAGTGAGCAGCACAGTGTAAACTCAAGATTCCTGAACATATGAGAGAGCTGCTAAAAGGATCAGGATATCCTTTGGGACAAGAGCTTTTTATACACTTTTTAAAAGGCTTGGAGGCAACCGAATATTTGTGCTATTATTTGTCTCACGAACATTACAAAATATATCACTTACACAACCTTACTCTTCACAGATTTTGTTTTAAAAAAACTGTACTGAAAATTTTGGTTTCTAGAAGGCTCAATGTAGTTTGCCAAATGCTTCTGGTCCACATTCTTCATAACTTTGCTAAATTTATTAGCATCCTTTCCCTTCTGTGTATGCAAAGGGAGTCATAAACAGAGAGGTAGCTTGCAGGCTTGCAAGTAAATTTTGGGAGGATATCTGTTCACAGCCCGTTATAGATTGTCTATTTTTGTTCCTAAAATGGCTAGCATGCTTGAACGCTGCCCTATGCAATGTGAGGTTTTTGCCTTCACTGCAGTTACACAGGGACCGTTTTCCTCTTCTAACTTATGCTTTGCATGACTGTGATTTTGCTTTATTGAAAACAATAGAAATTTCCATGAAAAAGGAGAGGAAAATACAAAGGAAAAAGCACTAGCAGTATTGGTTATCAAAACAGCATTCATGCAGATAAGCGCTGTATGAGCCACATCAGAAATGGTTGTGCTCTATTAATCTGCATCACTAAAGGCTGAACATATGAAGAAAATGTGAAAATACCCATGAAAAATAACCCCCAGAAAAGGCTTTATTTTGGCTTATTTCTCACTGAATCCTTTAGCCTTCAAAATTTCTAATCCATTCTTGAAAATACCATGCTTTTCAACCAGTCAGTGCTGAAGTATGAAAAGAGGCTAAAAACAACTGACAAAGAATGGCACAAAATGATGAGGCATTTTCCTATCTCTCCTCATGTTATTTGAATATTTTGGTACACAAAGAAATAGTGTTACCTTTATGCAAAGCTGTAAGCCACTGCTCCCGGCTCTCTTCATTAGCGGCATAGATGTAGAGAAGTCCACCCTTGTACACAATCTGGAAGAGATTGGGAAAGCCAGTGAGGTGAGTGTGTACTGCCTGAAAGTGCGTTACTATAGAGCAGGGGAATGGAGAAGGGGACGGGAACCAGAAAAATAGGTTTTGTGGACCCACATCAAACTCCAACAACTTAGTAATGTTTCTCAGAGGTCACTTATATTATTGCAATTTCATATAAATACTTTAATATAAGTATATTAAATATAAATAAAAATGAAAATAAATATGAAAAATATCAGTCTAAATATGTACTGCCTTAACCAAAGCGGTTCATGTCCTAAAGCAGTGTTGCAGAAACAAAGGACAGCATTGATTATTTCTGGATATTCCTGTCTTCTATGTACAAAATAAGACCTTATAGCCCTTCAGTTTTTGCACATTAGTCTTTCAGCTTCTGGCTCATGCTTCATAAGGCCAGACCGAATGCTCACTGAGGCCAGGAATCTACCTCTGACAGTGTCTAGTAATAAATACTGAGGCAATCTATATGCTCAGGGCAGATGTACAATGATCAGGAAATCCTGATCCAAAGGTGATACATTTATATTTAATACACTTTGAGAGGTATTTTTCTTCTGTGAATTCATCCAGTTGCTGTTTTAAGCCAATAACTAGTATCTACAACATCCTGCAGTAACTACAGTTTAGCTACACAAAATGAATAGTCAGCTTCTTTTGTTTGTTTTCAGTCTATCAGCTTCATTTGATGCCTACCTAATAATTGCTATCATCTGCTTTACTTTTTGGTTCATGTTTAGTACTGGGCTGACTGTGTGTGTTTGTGTGTCTGTATTAGGTTAGTGTTTCATTTCCCTCATATACATTGCTTTTCAGTCGTCTGCACTGAATTTCAAATGCTGCTTTATTTCTTTTGTTTGTTAAACTGAAGAGCTCTTGATATTAAAAGTGTACTTCTACTGGTAAGTATACGCGACGAATCAATTTGCTTCTCGTCTCCTTATTTAGTTAAATGGTGGAGCCCTGTAAGATTTTCTTTTTATCCATCCAATCTATTAGTCATTGTCAAGTCCCTCCTTTGACATCTCTCCAGTTTACAACATCTTTCTTCAATTATAGTCACCAGAACTAGACACAATATTCTCCTGATGGTCATAGTACTGTAAAAGCAATTGAGTGCTTTTACTCACTTTGTGCCTGCTTCCATGCCCAAGGACGACATTAGCTCCTTTGGCCACAGCATCACACTCAGAATTTTTGTTCAGCTACCATGATCCTAAAATCCCTTTTAGAGATACTGTTTCCCAGAACAGGCGCCCCTATCCTGTAACTATAGCGTACACTCTTTTTTTCCCCAGTTAACTGAATTATTCACTCCTGATGTACACTAATTTAACATAAATGTGTCCTTCAGTGCCACAAAACTGGGAGAGGGAATGACACCTAGGATCAACCAGGCAGTGAAATATGAAGTTTCCCTCATGGGGTTGCCCTTGGACATGGCAATTATTGCAGGGTCATGAATTAAGTCATTATTCAGCAGCTGCGTTATTCACTTTAGTAGCCTGATGCTTGTGGTCACGTTGTTTGACAGTGGCACTCCAGAAGGGGATCTGTCACCACTTCTCACATCTGCCCATAGAATTGAGATTGATGGAGTCTCTAGGAGGAACCTCAGCTGGGCAACTGAAATGGATGAAAAGCAGCAAATTTGAAGTTATGGTTTTCGTATCACATTTAATTCTTGAACATGTGTAGTGCTTTGTGCAGCTGCATCTTCTGATACAAGGCATAGCCTTGGACTTCCTGGCTGTGGCACATTTGAATAGTAATCAGGCAGTCAGGGGTCAAATCCTGCACTGGGTATTGAGGCAAAAAAAAAGAAGTGAAAAGAGAGAGTGGGAATTAAAATAAGAAATTTTAAGTGCTTAATTCTCCCTTCAAATAAGTGACACTCACATAGTGTAGTATCTATATATTCCAGATAACATTAAAGCAAATATGTGATAGACCTTTGAATATAAAAGAAACAAGACTTGCTCTAAATTCTATCATAGTCAATTAAAAATATTTCAGCAAAGTCACACCTTCAGTGATAGAGACTGATTTTCTATTTGCTGTAAATATCAGCAGCACTCAGCAATACCAGGTGTTATGACTAAGGACAGGAATGCTAAGTGTAACCTTAGGATGACTGGCATATTTAACGTGAAATGTAAATGAAAGATTTCTTTGCTAACCTGAAAAGGATATTGTCTTGCAGGAGGTGTTGATTCCTCAATATTCACTGTCTCAACACACCGGATTTTTTCAATAGCAATTGACCCCCTTTTGCTTCCTTTTTTCTAAGGGAGAAAAAACACAGCAGATTGTAAACTAATGTTAACATAATATAAAGTATTCTAGTTTGATGATTTTGTACAATTTTGTCTTTCAATCTGTATAGGCCATAGTTTCTGGTTCATTAAACTTTAAAAGAAAGGTAGTAAAAAATCTCTTTGGTGCCCTACCTGCATCTAATATATTGATTAAATTCCTTTTTAAGTCATGTACAAGAATTACAGGACATAGCCCTACATCTGAGAAAGCATCTTCTTTCTGCCACTGCAGAAGTATGGGCCAGAAGCGGGGACTAGGAGGAAAAGAAGAAGGAAGAATTAAGAGGAAAACACCTTAAGTGCAAACCAGAAACCTAGCTGTTGTGTTCGTCATTTTGTTAAGGCAATGGAGCTTATTCTCACTGAGCTTCCCTGCAGTTTTTTAATGGGATGTAACTCACAGGAGGAGTCCAAATGTATGAAAAGGAGCAAAAACTTTAAAATAAGTTGCCTGGGACATATATTTCCATTCCTGATGGGAGATCTGAGTGAAAAGCCACCCTTTTGTGATATACAGTCACTCCTTAGGAAACAAGGATAGTTTAACCATCTGCTTTGTGCAGCTGAGGGATGAGATTCTGAACTAATTATCCCTCATACAAGTAGCTTCTGAAGCCACTTATTTGCATCAGTTCAGAAGGAAGCCTGAACAAGGAAAACATCCCTATTCAAGACAATGTGTAAACATATGCCCATGTTAATTACTTGCTGAAGTTCTCTTTGGAAGGACACAAACAGATGCTCAATGGTAAGCACAACTCTAAGGGTTGTTTCAATAGAAACGCTCTTAAGCCTGCAGCAAAGTGTTTTCCTGAACTGAAACTAGGATTTGATACCCTGTATTTCTGCTCAAAACAAAGTACCACCTATTGTTCTAACACATAATGTCTAATCAAGTTTCACAGAAGAAAACCAGAGGAATAAGGTGGCACTGGAAAATCTTAGAACAGTTTACATAAAACTTCTTACCCCTTTGTCATGTTCATAATATGAAAGGTTTGCTTTCGTCAGAACAAACAACCTTTTCTTGTAATTAATTGGTGATATTTTTTTCTTCTGTTGTGACATCTTTAGAAGAAGTTCTTCTAGAATTGTTTTCTTCTCCATTGTATTTTCCTAAAATAACATCATTGTTACTTTTTTTACTACTATTAATAAACATAACAACATAAACTATAGAAACTGTCATAATTAATAAGTTAAGTCATTGTCCTCTATATGTTTTATAGTAATATATGGTTACAAAACCTATCTTTAACACTGTCATGGTTTAAACAAATGAGGTTGTTTAGCTTATTCAGTCAGTAAAAACAATCATAGTATACAAAAATTAAGCTACAGATATACTGTAGGTCTAAACAAGATGTCTCTGTTACTTATCATCTGAGGATGTCTCCTTTTAAAGCCATGTGCCCTTTCTGGCAAAGAGTACAGTCTGCTTTATGCACAAATGTATTATATCTGCAGCGTAACATAGCAGTCATCACAGCAGTAAAGAGAATGACAACACAAAAAGAAGACCCTTCTACTTATAGACCAGAAAAAACATACCTAGTGCTGACAAATGCATTCCCTGAACTGTCAGTTTCCCATTCCTTTCTTTCAACAGAAACAAATGGATATTTATGGGACAGTGACATGTAGAAAAGATCAAAAATTGAAATGTTCTTGTACCACATATATATACATATATGCTTATATCTATGTAGCTTTTCTTAGCCTGTATAATTATGCAATAAAATATGACAAGAAGGATGAGATACATCATATTTCTACAAGTTTAATATTGTTTCAGGTTATCTTACCCAAATGTGAAGAACGTGGGTCACGTAATTTGCCCTGTATGTTCTGGAGCTCCAAAGGGAAGTGTTGTGCTACGCAACACACTTTGCTATGTCCCTGTTCACTACAGAGAACCCAGTAGAAACAGAAAATTTGCATGACTTCATCACACCCACTTTATCTATCCACTGAATCCTACCCAAACCTAGAATTTAACATATATCTAGTAGGAACAGTCTGAAGAGGAAAAGGGCAGTTTTACTAGCCATTGCTCCACCGTGAGTATCTGGCTACCCTCATTATAGGCAGGATGGATACTTACACCTTCCGCCAACTCCCTTTTGGACAGACCAGTGTGTATTAGTGCCACTGGTCAGTCAGCTTAAAGGCAATCTTGCCATAACATGTGACATCTGAAGGAGATATGAGCTTGGGATATATAAAGCAAGAGTTGGGGCTGAAATCTTTCTATTGAGATGTCTGCTCTGATGTGGGAGAAGGGAGGAATATCTACCTCATTAAAATAAATTTTTAAGGCATTACAAGGTAGGCACTTGCCCTGACTGGCTGTAGGAGTAAATAGCATGAAGTTAGGAGTTAGTTCAACGTAGCCTATAGAAGCTGTCTTTGCAAGTAAAATATTAGATTTGACAGAAAATATAAAAATCCTTGTCATTCCCACAGTGGAGCAGGAAGAACTCCTGCTTTTTGTAACAGCAAGTGGTTTTGTTTCCTTATGCTGGGAAATCCAGTCTTTAGTTCTAGCCCACTGAAGTTCATGGAGCTCACAGGGATATTAGAGGCCAGAAAAAAAAGGATGAGTGATATGGAATTTCAGCTACTATATTTTAAAGCTTTATTTTAAAAATAAAGCATTTAAAATGCTATATTTTTAAAGCAATTTATTTGCAGGTCCTTCTTCTAGAGTTGTCACTGTGTGACCTTTACAAAATTTCTTAACTAACTGCTGCTTGAATTAATCTGAGCAATAACCTGAACTGCCAGGACAGATAACATTGCTCATGTGAGACGAGGTTTCTAATCCACATCGGCTCTAACACTGTGATCACTGAGACCCCAGAGAAAATCCGCTGAGGCCACATGGAGTGACTGCAGTCTACACTTGGTGTGGCTCAGAAAAAAAGCCAAGTACTTCCAGTACTACTTGTAGAAACACTAACAAAAAAATCTCCCCATTTGACAATGTTGTGCCATTGAGTGCACAGCAAGAAATTAATAGAAAAGTTTTTTTCACAATATGTAAATTAATTTAAATATTAGAACCTTATGTTCTACAAACTATACCTTGTAAAACTTATTTGTCAATAAACTACTAAAAATACTGAGAAATATATTAAATATATCAAATACAAATTATGAAATAAACTCCTACAAGATTTATTAAACATATTTATTAAATAAAATGATAAATATTCATAATAGGTAAAATTTTGTTTTCTTGATGTGGGAAAAAACACATACTCTTCTTTCTAAAATAATTATCTGAAAACAATATTCTGTTAAATTTAGGAACTTGATGTCTCTGGGTGTGTCCCTGCATAGTAAATGACATACTAGATCACATTGTGATCTAATAGCATGCCTTCTGCCTTGTCACCTGTGGACCTAGCAAGCATATGACCTAGTTCTATGGGTGCAATAGAAGGTTAAAGTTACAGGTTAAGAGAAACACTTATAAGACTCAAAAAAGCCTATAAAATTATTACATCCTTTGGTTTCTCTGAAACAGTATATTGGGTATTCAGCCTTAGAGGGATCAACTGCTTATGTTGCAGCATATATAAGCCACTTCAACATTTTAAAAAAATGTTTTCCAGATTTTGACTTCTCATTGCATTTTGAGATAGAAAACAATTTCAAAGTCTAAAAGAAAATCTTGACAGCTAAACTGTTTCCTGTCCAGATCCGTTGCACAATGCTCTTCTTTTTCCACTTGTGGAAGAGAAATTGCAACAGCTGAAACTAAGTGAAATGAAATGTTCAGCTGATTCCTCATTTTTTTAAAAAAGATTACAGTGCTAGAAATAAAAGGTGTCTGAGTTGCACTGCCTTTTTGCTGCCCAGACTGCCCTTCCTCTGTGAGCAGACTCTTTTGTGCTGAGTCAGAACGTACTTGAACTCACCACTCAGTTGTGCTGAAGGGGTGATCCTTCAGTGCAGAAAGTTCAGAGAATGGCCTGTGCTGTGTAGAAATTTCTGCCTACCTAGAGAACTGCAAGGTGTGGTATCCTCCCACTTCACTGAATGGAGGTCAATTCCTTCAACTGTGGAATCTATTTTCTCCCTGGAAGAAAATAAAAAGCCATATGGAATTAGCTATAAGCATTTGTTCCGTGTGATTTGGAGAGACATGAAGGATCTAGGGATCTTTGTTTATTTTTCCACGCTTGAAATTTGTGTCTTGTGTCCCGAACAGTTGTGCTTGTATTGAGGATATTTGCATTTTCATTGCTTTCTGTAACACCGTTTGTTCCCCCAACAGATCTTTAAAGTCTTAGAAATCACCTGCCTTTCAGAAAGAGGGCTGTTGTGAGACAGTTTATCAGGACTATACTCAGGAAGGAACAAGCAAAAGGAGCCAGGAGATCCTGGAGGCTAGAGGTACTCTCTCTAGCATTAACTGCTGCTTCTCTTTCTTTCCCTGTCAAAGTGGTTTGGATGTGGTGGTCACTGATAAGCATTTTCTACTGGTAGGCTGTAACGCAGCACACAAGCTGCACAGTATTCTGGCTCCTTCCCTCTTGGGGGGGAAAACAGAAGAGTGAGCAGCTGGAAAACTAAGAGGCAAAGGGACAGCAGTTGTGGCAGGACAAGCTTGGAGAAGAATCTGACTAAGCTTTGGTGGCTGGGGAAACAGCCACATTGGAAGCATGGCTCCCACCTCAGAAATGCTGGCAAGGTGGAGCTCCTCACTCCCAGGAAAGCAGAAATATGTCCCCCACCCAGATGAAGGAAGCAAATTTGTTGCGAAGTGCTTGCCCACTAGAGCCTGAATCCAAATCCTCAACAACACAATCCAGCAGAGGTAGGCTGGGAATGGTGGAGGTGGATGTAAAGAGACCAGGACAG
>JAVSBS010007974.1:67523-81106 GCA_033124195.1 Coracias cyanogaster | reverse complement strand
AAGGATATGGTGTAGTAGTGGGCCTGGTAGAGATAGATAACAGTTGGACTTGATGATCTTAAAGGTCTTTTCCAACCGTAGCAATTCTGTGATTTTGTGTGATTCATTCTGTATTTAGATGCATATATTAAATATATGTCAGAAGTATAAATTTACTTTCACTGAGCCTCAGGAGAGATTTTTTTTCTTAATACCTACTTGTAGCTCATATTAATGAAAGTTACATACATCAGAAAGACAGAGACCTTATTTGTTCCTCATTAAAAATAAAAAAAAACCCTGATTTTTTTTCCAAATGTGTGGTCAAATAGGAACTGAAGTAGTAGTATAGGATGAAATGGAAAAAATTAAACGCTACAAAAAAATTAATAATTTGTAAGTTCACCTGCTTATGTAATCTTCTCTCCTACTAATTTGCTTGTAGTAAAGTGTGCCTTGTGTCAGAAGAAAGAAAGCACAATGAAAAGTGTTTTTGTTTAGTGTTCTATTTTCTGTTTCTGAGCAATTAAACCAAAGAATTTGATCTTTCCTCTCTTTGAGGTGAGACATTTTGAACATGTATGAGTCAAGCTGCTTATTTTCACTCATAATTTTGGACCAGCAGGATGTTTTCATCAGAGAAGGCTGGGAAGGAAAAACAATGCTGCAGGGCAGCTTCCAGGTTCCCATGCAGGGAACTGGCAAGCCCACACTCCTACTCCCAGCTTTAAACCTGATCTTAACCTCTGCATTCATCCCCTTCTTTTAACCTGACAACCAGCTCTGTAGCAAGTCAAGAGCACTAAAGTGTCTTTATGTCCATGTCTATTTGGCAGTCCCCAACCCAAGGAGAGTTCAGCCCAGGTGTCCACTCAAGCAGTGGCGTTAGAGGACAGAGCCTGCAGGATTAGAAAGACAATCTGTGCAAAATAAACAGCAAGTGTAAGGGAATATACTCATCACATCATACCCTCTAAGGAATCCTTTTACCTTCCTCCATCCCACTGTATGAAGATGAAACTTTCTATGATAACTTTTGGTGCCATAAAGAACTGCCTGTATCTTACTGTTCTACCTCCAGGTCAATGAGGATGAATAAGAGGTATTAGTCAGATAAATCATACCTCCAGGCTGTAACTTTTTTCAGTCAAAAAGCCTGTCAGTTTTATACATTTCCTGTAAAGCCTGTAGAGTTCTACAGAAAATAGCTGAAAATCTGGAGATCGTGTGTAATTGATGGGAAAAGAAGCATCTCTCTCTATTTTACACATTCTTCAGATCTGATAAACTAACTGTCCAGGTGCTTCTCTTTCTTCAAGGTCTTCACAGAAAGTTAGGCTGCAAAAACTTTTATGCAAAAAATGTAGGCCTGACATGTAGTTTTCTGGAGGCTAACATTAGGCTGGATTTAAGTATCTCAGTGTTGAAACAAACTGTGACCATCTTAGGTAGCAGGTCTCTGGTACCTAATGTAGGCGGGCACATCTACACAGTGCTTTCAGACTGATGTGGGCTTCTCTTGCCATGGGAGCCAGTCCAGGTCTGTATCAGGGGAGCTGTGCTACTCACCTTGGTGCGATGCTCAAGCTCAGGTTATCTATTTTTCACTGGGTTTATTTGCTGGTATCCATGACTTTATCCATAAGTTATCTGCTCCATAGCTGACTTATGTTTGACTCGCTTGCAGTGGGGACAGAATTCACTCATAACTGTCTGGATAAATGAACCCAAAGCATCTGAGGAGCAGTACAAAGTGTACAGAGGATCCATTTCCTAACTGAGGAAGTGGGTGTTAATGGGTTCCATCTGTAATTGCAGACAGAAAAATGAAGAGAAGAAAAAGCATCAATCGTTTGAGGAATGTTTAGCTTTTTTTGGCTGTTCTAATATGTTTCTGATAGGCTGATATGAACTAGTGTACTGGGGACTGTGGATCAGAAGGTATCCAATTTTTTTGTTGCACACTGTAGCTTGGCACAGGAAATTTCTTCCTCTCCAAGCAGTCTATGAAACATAGTAGGAGTGTACACAGAGAAAAAAAAATGTACAAGCTTTTTTTTACTGGACGTCAAGAGTGTTATGGATGACAGAAGGGATTTTTGTGGAGTAGCTTTAAAGGCAGTTCTAGGAATCTCATCAGAAGCATTCACTTTATGAATGAGGTGTCTCCTGGGTCATCTTTGACAAAGTGTTGCTGTATTTTTCTATTTGTTCTCTAGACCTGCTTCTATTACTGTCCCAACACACACCTTTATCTTAAAGTCCTGTTGTTTCTTACCAAGTCAACCACATGTAAGTGCCAAGTTAAAAAAAGAGAAAATGAAAAATATAGAGCATTGCTTCAAAGCACAGATCTTATGTCATCTAATGAATTTGCCTAAGAAAAGTGTTTATAAGGCTGATGCACATCACTCTGCAAGTAGAAGACACTGCAGCTATAAATTCCTCCATATACAAAAGAATTGCTAGATATGAAGGTTTTTACCTTTCATCCAGAAAATATGTCCTGTTTACCAAGATTGCACCAAATACAGTTTTTCCTTATATCCCAAGCAGAATTGGTTAATTACAACTTTAGTTTCTTACTACCTCTATTAGGTAGTGTCTGTACTCATCACAGCCTTTCTCAATGGCACCTTCAAGATGCTCCGCAGCGCCTTGACCACACTAAGTACCTCTTTATTGTCTAGGTGGGGTGGTTGGAGTTACAAGGCTCTTAACTTTAAAACCTCATCTGGGTGTATTACAAGTCTCAGGCTTGCAAATATGCAGGTCATATGAAATGCTGTGATTGAATTTCTTGCAGAAATTATGCCTTTAGAAATAAGCAATCTAGCTAGAGAAAGCATTTGATATTGTCTGTGTTACTAGTAGATGATTAGCGAGGATTCCTTTAACCACAGAAGACTCAAACACAGAGAGACATTCAGAAAAGACCAGGATTTTAGGATTGGACAGTCCCCCAAGAAGTGCTTGCAATCCAGGTTTGTACTTTTTTTTCTGCGATAAAAGTTTTGCCATTGCTGGCTTTATGCTTAAAACCCAAGGTTTCTCATGCCCTCTCCTCTCTTCAAAGGAGTAAAACTAACTAGCCAGACTTAAAACTACAAGTAGCAAAATGTCTTCTAGTAAAAATGCAGTGAGTATGTAATGATCACCTCATTAGTTTTGGAAATAGACAAATGGTAGCTAAAAGCACACATTACAGGATCAGGGTCTATTGCTACATCCAGAATTCTAGACAAATGAGTGCTTGCTTGCTAAACTTCTCTTCTGGCAAAAGAGAAAATCCAGCTGCTGGGCCTGGCCCTGAATGATCTATGTTTAGGAAAGTAGCATGGGGCACAAAACCCCACTGTGTTTAAATTTCAAATTAATTGATGATGATTTTAAACTATATCGTCACATTATTCTTTGTAAAGGGAATCATGCAGGTAGAGCTTTTGGTTGCTGTTTAGTACCACAGATGACACCCAGAAGTAACACTGAATGTCTCATTTCATTTCAACAGAAGGGACTTAGTGAAAAATTAAATGTATTCTGGGAAATTTTTATATAGAAAGGATTACCAAATTATATACAGAACTATTAAAAGTGAGCTAATAGTAAAAACTATTTTTTTTTTTTCTTTTCAGAATGGAGTATGACACTTAAGTAGGTCCAGAAACACTTGGCTTTCTGATGAGATAAGTAGGGGACATTCAGTGCAGATGGGATGTTTGCAAATTGAAGACCAATGAAAGGTAATGTTATTTTGACCAAAAATGTATTTAGGCTTTGGAACTCATGCCATAGGAGGTTGTTGGCTGAGGTTCATAAACCATTTGACAGAATTACAGAGTTAATAAGAACATTCAGGGTTGTGGTGATTATTGGTTTGAAAAAATATTAAAAAATCAGAATGCTATTAAACCACATCCTCTGGGTTTGAGACAGTCTCTGTTAGAAAACAGAAAGACACTTAATCTGTCTGATGTGGGATTTCTTACTTTTTCTCTGAAGTACCTAATGCTTGTTGCTACTTGAAAAGAAGACACTGGCCAATTGGATAGATGATGGGCTGATTGATTTAATAATTCCTTTTCCCTATGTCTCTATGCATACAATTCACACATATGTATTTAAAATGATCTCCAAAAAAGTTCAAGGCAGATTTGAGTCCTTTTTCTTTTATGAACATTTATATATGAGTATGTAATGCCTCGCATGTGGTGTTCCTGTTAGCATACTGTCTTTTTTGCCAGACCACTGTCACAGTAAAACCAAAATCAGAGCTCATCTCATAAGCAAAAATTAGAGCAGCGCAAAACCCAGATGTCTGTCTGAATTTCTTTGGCCTCTCATTTCTTCTGTCTCCACTGAGAAATTCCTGAGAAATAATTGATTGTATGCATTCAGTTACTTCCTAGATCCCCAACTCCTGAAGCAGTTTCTCACCAATGAAAAACAGTGATGAGAAATTCAATGTGGACTGTGAAAGGCTTTAATAATTGATTTTATCTTAAGACTGAAGATTTCTGACAGAAACCTCAGGTGCAAGCTTACTCTCCAGACAGTTCTGTGCATTTTTATGGCTTTGAAAATCATGTGAAATACAGTCTCAGTTCACGAAGCTGAAGCAGGCTCCACTTCTGTGAACTCTCACAACCTGTTTCTGCACCTACTTCTGCTGTGTCCATGGGGTAGTTAATAGCATCACATAGAGCCCATTTTTCAAATTAAGACTAGATCTCATTGCAAATATAAAGGTTATTGCCTGTCTGTTCTTTTCGACTCATCTTTCTGTCTGTTCCTTAAGGTATTGAACTATGTTTACCTGGCCAGGTTCCTCTCCTGAATTTGCTCCAGGACTTCCTTCCCAGCCCTGTCACTGTAGGCAAATCCTCTCCCACCTCTACTGTGGAGACCTCACTGTTGCTTGGTCCTAAATTTCTGTCTTTTTGCAAGTTGTTGAAGCAATCTGTAGCAGCTCATCACCACTCCTGTGTTGTCTTTTCTGGCAGGGTGTGTTCAGCTTCCTCTCATTGCCATCTATCTTCTCAGCTGTTGGTTCAACACCAGAACACCTACATGGAGCAAAGACTCTGGATGCCAGATACAGCAAGGAATAAATTTGGTGTCCCAGGTTTCCCTTAAAGCGCAGCCATGTTGCAGTTAAAATCCTAGCATGGAGCATGAGCTAAGTAATGCTTTAGGGATGTTTTCTGGCCCTACCTTTCAGTCATGACCCATTATGGTTCTTGACCCAGATCTCCCACAAGAGCAAGTCTTGAAAGGCAATGCTAGAGCAGTTAGTATCTACATGACTAGTGTCCTACAACAGGAGGTCAAAGATGAAGTATTTTGATTCATGAGGCTGATAAGCCCAAGTGTTATGGGATATATCACTTCTGTTGGCATGCCTTACGTATCAAGGAATTTTAATATTCTATAATTCTAATATTTTCACATTTCTTTAAAGGGATATTAAAAGCAGTCAAACCTCCAGCATGTCTGAGGCCAGAGGATTCTTTGTGCCCAGCCACCAGAGTCCTGTCCAGACCAGGGGTCTCCATACCAGGCCAATGAATGCAGATGCTGCTTTCCCATTTCCACCACTGGGGCCACCAGTGCTGAGCTCTTTACTCACTCCAGTCTGTCCCAGCAGCCAGTTTTCAAGATACACACCATTTCTGCCCTGTGGCTGGCAGCCGAGACCCCCACAAGGACAGAAGGCAGGAGCTGGCCCCATATTCACTCAAGCCTGCCACACTGGTTGTGGGCACCTTGTCCTTTCAGCACTCACACAGGATAGGATGAGATTGCACTGAGAGATAAGAAAGGGTTTAACAAGCAGATGAGAAAGATTATGAAGATCAGGCACAGGGCTGTTATAGAAGCGTAGTGAACAGTGATGTTTTACATGCAGCTGGCCCCTTTTATACACTTTTCTGCCTAGTTCCTCTCTGTTCCTTCCCAGTCCCCTTCTCTAAACATGCCTTAAGTTTGACATAGTTGCACTGATCCCCTTGGAATATCCCAAATCCTTATGTTCCTCTTGCTTCCATCTTCTTACCAGTTACAAAAACCAGATTGGCCTTTTAAAAACCTAGGCCCATAATTTCTTAATGGCCCTTTAATTAGCAACTGAAGACTTTCAGTCTTTGGCATTGCCTCTGTCATTCCTTGGCTACCAGGTTTGTGTTTCCGTGTGTTCCTGTTTATTGCTTTCCTCCTTATGTGTTACCCCTTTGGCATTGACAAGGTCCTTGATTGGATAGCCTTAATGGTGCATAACTTTATTTGGCACATTCCCAATACCCTCACAATTTCTTTTCTTTTGTGATCTCATTCTATTCATTCCAGTACCTATAGCTGTTTTTTAAATTTATGTAACAGTATTATCAACTTCAATTTGGAACCAGGCCTCCAAGGCAGAATTTTTTTTCTAATGTTAATAAATGTTACGGTTTACTTAAAAAAAAAAAAACAACCCAATAATCAGGGAATGCTGCACAACTATATTTCAGTATCTGGCATATTAAAAAGCGGTAAATACCATGAGGCTTAAAAACACTTGAAACGGTGTATCTCCTGCTAGCAAGTACTAGTATTTCTTCCTATGTTACACATACAAAGCCTTAACAGTTTTAGGACCATGCTCTTTCTCCCAGTACAGTCTCCTTTCATGCCCCAAATCTTCTTTTTCAGAGATTTTTTTTTTTTTCCCTGAACACTCTGATGTGCAGCACTAGAAAGCGGAGGCCCTGAAGTGACAACAGTCTGTGGCAGTGGAAGCCATATGTTTACAGTGGGGCCATAAAGCCTCATGGCTGCTGCCCCATCCAGAGACAGAATGTGCATGATGCTGTTGGTGCGGTTGGATGAGGAAGGAAAGGAACCTGCAGAAACCACCATCTCCTTGGCCTGCCTCCCTCTCCCAGCCCCTCAGTGCCCCAGAAGTGTCCCAGTAAGTACTTGTGTACTTGTGTGTGGGTATGTATGTGTGTGTCTGTGTGTATCAGTCATCCACACTAGGGGACCTCTCTGCATATGGAACTCCAAATTGCATTTTGGGTTATCTTAAGTACCACGCTGTGATTGAATATCTCTCTACTTTGCTATTCCTATTGCCTGCCATTCAGCACCACTGTTACTGTGTCTCCTTCTTCCTAGTGTATACATCCGTTTTCAGATTACTTCCTTTCCCCTAGATGTATATATCTTCCAGATATGATTTCACCAAGCTCTCACTCTCTGCTTTTGATCAAAGACTCATTGCGTTATTTCTTCCTTCTGACTGGTGGTTGACATTCCTCATGGTTTAGTAACATCTAAAAATTACATTTATGTGGTATTCCCTTACTTGTCCTGATACTAAATGCATACTTTAAATAAAACCAGATTTACACTGATGCCTATGTCTTCCATTAGCTGTCTTCCCTGACCTCTGTACTTAGCTATTTATCATTACCCTTTGCTTATGTTCACAGAGTTTTTCAGTCCACATGACTGTTTTCATGCTAGCTGGCTCACATGAATTTTACAAGTGAGATTTTTGTAAGTCAGATTGCTATAATTCAAGGGTGGTATTTGCTGCATTCTTTTAATCCACTAATCTTGTATATCTGACATAAAGCAGTCATGAAGAAACAATGAACTTAGTGCTGAAAGGCAGAAGGTGCAGCTGAGTTCAAGATGTGCAGCATCAGGAACTTACAGAGTAATACAGTAGAAACACTGTTCGTAGACAAGGCTTCAACTTATATGCATGCAGAAGCATTTTCCTTCCGCTGTTTGTCACTGTTTGTCACTGTTTGTCACTGTTTGTCACTCTGTGTGAACTACTGCAAATATGCCAGAATACTGAGTCAGGGGAGATTTATGGTTCCCCTTGCCAGATGGAGCAAGTATATGTTTACAGAAAGGGGAAGAAAACGATGTAACTGAAGTTTCAAAGCTCACAGACAGATGTTGAATAGAACTCTGGGCTTGATGCTGTATGACAGGTTTTTTGGAAACACATAGAGGGTGGAATTATTTCACTTGATTTTAAAGGCCTCAGCTGTCACTGGAGAAGTTAAGGATTTCAAGGGGAATTTAGATTTCTACTTTAGATCAAGCTGAATCAGGCCTGTTGACCTCAGGAAGTAGCTTAGATGCAGATGTCTGCATTTTATACAGCTGCTTTTGATCAAATGAAACTACTTCCTGATGCTATTAGAAAGGAGGAGCTTTACTTGCCTCTTTTACCTCATGCTATGCCAGAACAGAGAGAACAGGAAGGCTCTCATTTCTTAGGCTCAAGGTATGCTTTTCTATAGGTCACCTTCCACATTAGGTACAGCTTTTGGTATTACAGACCTCACTTCACTGTGCTACCCAAATGCCTCTTCCTGTGCTAGCGAATGGTGCATTGCCTGGAGGGGTGCTGCTGGTTCTGCGACCTCCTCCTTCACATATGAGTGTGAGATAGGGCTGGAAACTTGTTTTCCCACACACTTTTCAGGCCCCAGACGCAGAATTGCAGCTGCTGTTGGCAACTCTATGAACATAATTAAAAATACTTCTCATGAGGATGAACAAATGAGAAGGTGAATCTTGGGAACTCCCATTTTTTATGGATTTATTGAACACCACTAAAAATGAGTTTAAAGAAAGCCGCATTTTCAAGAGGAAGAACATTTCCTTCTCCAGCTCCTTCTCTTCTGCAGACAGTATTGCCAGGTTCTGTGGACTTAGCATGAGGTTGTAGAATACTTGATTTTTCATTTAAAGTCAAACTTCTGATGCTATTTTGTCCATCAGAAACAACATCTTACTGCTTTCTGACTGCTGTGCCAGTATTCTGGCAGCCACAGAGACATGTCCTGGAGCTTATAAACAATTCAACAAATCAAGATAACTATTTGTTACTGACAGAATAGAGCCAGACTTTCAGTGTAAGTGCCATGGGAGACTTTCTTTGCCAGAAGATAAGTGTTGTCTTGACTCAGTTCATAAAAGTGCACATGGTCTTTTGCATTTTTCGTAGTTGATAAGGCCATTGCAAGACTGTTGTTTCAGTGGTAGGACTGAATTAAAGTTTATTAACTAATCATCACTAGTTAATAACTCCCTAAAATTGAACATTGCATTACCTCTGACATAAGTGCATTCCAGGCACCCTTGCTACATGATGTAAGGCAATCATTTTGATGCCTGTTTATCTGTTTTGCAGAGATGTATGGCTCTGTGGTTTTATTATCTTTATTAAGAATAACATTTACAGGAGAACGAGGAGATGAATGCATATTGAAATAACATTTCTATATCTATTACTAACATTGTAATTATATGCCTTTTGGTTTTTCACAAGTCCTCTTATGTGCAATGGTCAAGCATAGGCTTTTCCTTGTTCTACAGCTGTGACACTTCGCCTTATCTTATCTCTTGATCTTTCAGTTCAAGCTGGCAGCACGTTTCCAGTTTTGACAGTGGTTGGATAATGTTGGTATCTTCCTTACTGTGACTGAGACTTTTGTTTACTCCCTCCCCAAAAAACCCTCAAAAACCAGCTTCACTGACAGAGACAGTCCAAGTCTAAAACCCTCAATACCAAAGAAAGCATGAGGTCTGGGTTAGAGATCCTTTAGGGGTAAAAGTAGTAAGGAAGTAACAGTGGACAAGGCTGCAAAGGTAACATGAATTTGGTGGCATTACATTTGCCTTGTATCTTTGCTTTTATAGTCCTTGCTTTTTTTCAAGGTAGTGATAAAGTGTGCTACCTCTCAGTCTTTCATCAGGGGACAGTGCCTGTGTGCAGCTATGGCAGGTTGAACACTTAAGGGCTACCTCCTGTACTGTCTACTAGATCATTTGTTTGTGCAACAGAAAGGCTGAAGAGGCATGTGACACACTGGTCTCTACATCTGTGCTTACTTTACCCCAGTAAATGCAGGTGTTGAGCACACATTGCTAGAATTTTGTGAAAGATGGGAATGTCGTCAAAGAGGAGAGCAGTAGAGATGATGTCTTGATTGCAAGGAATTTGCTCTCTCTTTTTAAGTAGGAGAGGTCTATTATCTCAGCTGAACATCTGTGGAGTCCACAAAAATCTAGACTGTTAGGGTTGGTGATGGAAAAGGAGTGTGGTAAGTGTAGTACCATTTTGGCAGACAAGGGCTCAGGGGTTTTGGTTGACAGCTGGCTAAGTATGAGCTGGCAGTGTGCCCAGGTGGCCAAGAAGGCCAACAGCATCCTGGCTTGTACCAGAAATAGTGTGGCTAACAGGACTAGGGCAATGATTGTGCCCCTGTACTTGGCACTGGTGAGGCCACACCTTGAATGCTGTATTCAGTTTTGGGCCCCACACTACAAGACACTGAGGTGCTGGAGCATGTTCAAAGAAGGGCAACAAAGCTAGTGAAGGGTCTAGAGCACAAGTCTTATGAGAAGCAGCTGAGGGACCTGGGGTTGTTTAGCCTGGAGAAAAGGAGGCTGAGAGGAGACCTTATTGCTCTCTACAACTGCCTGAAAGGAGGTTGTAGCAAGGTGGGTGCTAGTCTCTTCTTGCAAGCAATAGGACAAGAGGAAACAGCCTCAAGTTGCACCATGGGAGGCTTAGGTTGGATATTGGGAAAAATTTCTTCAGTGAAAGGATTGTCAGGCACTGGAACAGGCTGCCCAGGGAAGTGGTGGAGTCACCACCCCTGGAGGGATTTAAAATACATGTAGATGGGGTGCTGAGGGACATGGTTTTGTGGTGGACTTGGCTGTACAGGATTAACAGTTGAGCGTGATGATCTTAAAGGTCTCTTCCAACTAAAACAATTCTATGATTCCCTGATTTTGAGGGAAAGTACTTTGGCTGCCTACCTCTGAGATGGTTGTGGTGCATGCAACTTCATCTATAGCATTTTATTATAGGTGATCCTTCCCTGTCTTGCTTCACAATTCCCTGGATGCTGATGAGTGGGGTGGAGATAAGGGCAGAAGTCTGCACTACCATATCTAAATTCAGACGGTGTTGAACAAAACCTT
Organism: Coracias cyanogaster; assembly: GCA_033124195.1. NCBI lineage: Eukaryota > Metazoa > Chordata > Aves > Coraciiformes > Coraciidae > Coracias > Coracias cyanogaster. The sequence continues at coordinate 70,126 of JAVSBS010007974.1, read as the reverse complement.
TAGTGGTAGGCAGTGTGGTTACATGGCTACATTCCCAGTAAGGATTTTACTATCTGTACTGGAGCAGAGGACAGAGAAATATGTAGACAGATTTAAAAAAACCCTCAGAATTTTGTCTGCTCATACTGTTCAGATTTAATGTCCCTGCTAACTCTCCAAGCCAGATGCATGTTCTCAATGGGTGTCTTTGAACTAAGGCAAGAAAAACAGCAGCTGCCCTGCTTACAAGTAGAGCATGAATTTTGGGCTGGCCTTGATCACCTTTGACAAATGGCTATTGAAGGGTGGGTATTTATACCTAGGCCGAGTAGTTTGTTTGTTCAGTGATCTTGCTATTAGTATTAAGGAAGGAATAAATGAGAGAAAACAAACATTTGGTCAGGATATGCATTTTTATGAGGTTAACTCATCCTTGGGGAAAGAAGGAAGGCTCTGATCAAAGCACAGCCTTATTGCAGAAATCTGACTGCAGGGGTAGTTTTGTTTGTTGCGGATTCAATCTCTAGTAGTCAGCAGTGTTGAATGATTTAAGAGACTGGCCCGACAGAAAGACAACACACAGGAAAGGGGTTACCACTGCTGTGAAGTTTAATAGTTCTGAATTAAACTGGTTCATTTTCAAAGTAGGAAATATACTACAGTGTTGACATTCACTACCCTCTGGCAAGAACTAGTGGGCCCATGGGGTAGGGTTGTTTGTTTTTTCCTGGGTTGTTGGGTTTTTTCCCTCCTTTTTACTAAAAAAGGAGGAAATCTTCTCTTTTTCTTTCACCATTTCTTTGTCTTTCACATATTTTTAGCCAGTAATGGGGAAAAATGCTTGGAAAACATTACAAAATAGGGGGGAAATGAGGGACACTACACCAATTATTATGTCTGTTAACATATGAGGAAGTGTCTACCCAGCCAGATAATTGGTAGAAGGGCTGGATATAGAGACTGATCTCACAATTTGCTGTCCACAGTGCTCTCTTCAGAACCACGCTCTTATTGCACTATCATTGCAGCTTGCTATTTTGTAAAATATCCCCACATAGGCTTTCTTAAAGGGTTACTCATTCATACCCTGCCAGTACATGCAAATCAATATTTTATGTTATTGTCAGTAAAATCAACTGGGGAAAGACAATGGTCAGGTTTTTCCCATATTAGCATTCCTAATGATACAAATTAATTTCTCTGAAAAGTTTTGAAGTTGAATTCTGGCTCTCCTGAAGTCAGTAGATATTTTGCCACCAACAGATGAAGGTGAAACGCTGTGTGTGATGCCTGCATGAGTCAGGTGACATTCAGATGTAACTTGGTTGTGTCTAACTTGTGCAAGGTTGAAACCTAAGTCATCATTACTTGTTATAAAAAATTAAGTTTCCGGAATTGCTCTTGCCTGTGCATAGAGGAGCACATTTTCCTTCTTTGGCACTGAATTCTATAAGACATATCTACCTTCTAATTGACAGCGTCTCTTGTTTGGTAAAAAAGGGATGAGGTAATAAGGTTGTACTCACCAGAACAGGCCTAGCAGGGCACACGCAGGAGAAAAGCATATCATAGAATCATAGAATTGTATTGGTTGGAAGGGACCTTAAAAATCATCTAGTTCCAATGATGTGCAGGATCTTGGTAAGAAGACCTTGCTGTCAGCTCCTTTACAGCATATCTGATGTGTTATAATAATTTAATAATTTTTAGCTCTCACAGTATTATGTAGCAGATCTCTCAAAATGGGTAAGCTTGGCTGCAGTGTCAGCCTTGTAAGTTGCGGTGGGAAAGCCTCGAAGCACCAGCAACAAGTGAGCAATCAGTGATGTTTAATTTTGCGGAAAAACTTGTGAGTTGGTAAGACTGTCCTTCCTATCTCTTTTGGAAAAGGCATATGTGATGACTAAACAGAAGTATTTGTATCTGTTGTTGAAACTACTAAAACTAAAACAGCTTTAGGTGCACTCGCTCTTCTTTTGAAGACAGTTCACCTTAATTCTGCTGCCCTTTAGTGATCTTGCACTGGCGACATTAACAGGTTATTGTTCCACAATTATTTTACTTATAACTTCAGTTCATAGATGTTCATACATTTGTTTGCATACATAAAAAGAATCAGAAAAATATTTTTAAAGATAGATTAATGATCTAGCTTTCACTCTGGAGATTTTATGATAAATAAGGCTCAAATTAATGATAGGATCACCAGTTAGTCTTACTACAGAGCTTTATCAATAGCTAGGAGTAGTTATATGTATATAGAGCATCTTTCAAATATAGTAAACTATATATAAACTATAGTATAGTATATATAGTAAACTATAGATAAACTAAACTATAGTATGTAGAGATTTCTTGGAAGAAATTTTAGTCTGTCTTTGAATATGCTAGTATATTTGTGCGTGTGTTTGTGTGCATGCATGTGTGCACCCGAAACTTAAGCAGTTGTGCTCTCTATGGTTCGGAATTTTTGTCTTAGTATTGTTAATACTGGTCAAGTAACCTAATCTCAACAGTCACATACTTTTTTCAACATCTTAACAGGGAAACGATCAGTTGATTTGGCATGGAGACTAACCTTTCACCCTTTGAGGTGGTCTCTTCAGGACATAAGAGAAGGCACA
>JAVSBS010007974.1:26020-55714 GCA_033124195.1 Coracias cyanogaster | reverse complement strand
GAAAACATACACCAGTTGTGGAGTATTGCAATTTAACAAATGTGTATGTAACATTTGGTATAGCATCTCCAGTGACACTACAATGCATCTCAGACAGTAAACCACCTCATCTATTAAATGTAATTACTTCTCCCAGTAGTAGTGCAGCATAGTTCAATACAGAATAGAAGCTGTTTCCTTAAAGTAAACCTCACTGTAGCCTGCATGGTTATGGTGTGACTGTGAAACAAATGTAGTTAATTGAGGGAAACTTTTACAGATGAAAGCAATATGTTATGCCAAGACAAAGAGATTGAATCAAATAGGGAGAAAACTGATCTAGAGGGAAATCCTTTGCCAGAGGTTAATGCTACACAATAGCAATTAAGGAAGAAAGAGGGTTGTTAGAAATTTTTTAAGCAGCAGACAGCGTGTCTAAAAGCCTAAGGGACATGCAGAAAATTTTAGAAGACCTCATTTCACCTTGAGGAAAGAAGGACACAGGCTTGAAATATTTCAATTCAGATGAAGCAACGGTCCCAGATGGGATGCTTTGTGAATTCTGTAAGAAGTGGTAAGTCATTGGCTTATGTGGCATAATAATTTAAAATGTTTCTAGGAAATTGACATTTTCCAGAAAAATGCATCTGGAAAACACTCTGATGCTATGACATGACTGAAGGACATCTGAAGGAGTTGCTTGCAATCCTGAAGACAGAATTTATCTACACCTGAGCTAGTCACCCTGGACTCACTGTAGTGTCAGCGAAGGCAAACAGGCTCCCTAGGACACAGTCCTCATTTCATTTCAGTCCTCATGCATTTATATAGTTCAATAAACCAGTACGCTTGTTTGTAAAAGTCTAAAGTTAGAGGAAATTAATCCAGTCATAGGTACCAGTAATTTCCTTGGTGACTGTGTGATTTGGATCAGTGCAGGGAGTCTCAGAGCTTAAGTTAGGTTTCAGATTTTCAGTGCACAAGACTGCTAGGTTCCCTACAGCCAAAGCTGGAAATACTGCTTTGATATTTACTCCAGTGTGCTTGTTCAGAGCACAGGTGTACCTGTGCTCATGGATGTATGCACACAAAAATGAGAAGTAGCATATATAGAGCTGCAGTTCTCTGAGTGGGTTGACACACACAAATGAACCCTTAACACTGTCTTTGAAGGAGGTGCTAGACTCTCCTAGGGAAGCTGGTCATCGTCCAAAATTACCTTGCTGATTGCAAATGAGTTGTAAAGCAATATTAAGAATACCTGGACTCTGTTATGCTGCCTTGTTTGTGCCTGTGGGGTTGGAAATGAGGAGAAAAGACACTTTTCTAAATCTGTTGTTACTATCAGTTTCTCAGATGGCAACTGTTCCTAAGGCTTACAGACACTAACCTAAGAGACATCTGTGCCTGAACACCGTAAAAGCCTGTGAAACCCCTCAGCTCAGTTCAGTGTGGTCCTTCCTGTAAGTTTTTTATAACTCTGTATGCTAACCTTCAGTTTTGTGTCTCACTGTATTTCAGTGCTGACACCACTAATTCGCACCAAGCCTGGCAGTGGATATGTTGGTAAATCTGTATTCTTAAAGCTCCTATGTGGCTCTACAAAAATGGCTTTCTGGTGAACGACAAGATGACAAGATTTGAAAATATGTGCAATGCTGCTCTTAATAAAAACAACAAAAGTCTGTGGTTGAACAGAACAATGTGCTGTTGGATTGACAGCTTACTGCTTTCATTTCCTCTTTGGTCTCTTGAGTACTGCTGACATGACTGTGCTTTAAAGAAAAATGCCCACAGAACAGGTTTATATTATAAGATGATTATTATTTACATGCTCAATGTCATCTATCAGATCTGTTTTGCCACCTGCAGGAACTGATTTAGGACTCAGTACTCTCCACCCTTTTATCTCAGTGGGGCTGCATGCCTGCACACAGTTAGGGGAGTGCAGGGGCCACCCACGGAGAGCAACCTGCGGGGAAAATCTGTGCCCCTGACTGCACACTTTCCAGCAGGGTGACATAGAAGTTGTACTGCAGCATCTGACACCTTAGCTCTCCTGTACTCTCTATCTAGTAAATGGATGATTAGAATGATCAGAACATAGGGACATTGTTTTTCTGTGTTCCTGTCTGCTGTTCTAATTCCCACGCTAAGAGGTTTAGGACAATCTGTAAGTCTACTCAATACTTCCAACCAAAAGAAGCAGCAGTAATCAGAATTTTAATCCGTATGCTATAGTTTAATTGGTCTGGTCTGTACATCTCGAGATACTGGGAATTATTGCTTAATCCTCAGCATCAGAAGAAGGGAAGCAGATGAGGATTAAATGTGGTAGCCAATAAAAGTCATACTCTATGAAAATATTACAATTAGAAATGAAAGACAACCTTTCCAGATAGCTTTCCTTGAGCTTTTACAAATGTTCAGACAGCCTAATCTAACCACATATTTAGAACAGCTATTTTCAGTGAGACCCTTGTGAACCATACTGTTAGTTAGCATTCTTGGCCCAGGTTAGCAATGGAAAATATTTCTTATCTGATTTGGCTGTATTTCTAAGTGGTACACATGTAAAATGTATTTTGTCTTTTGAAACTCTTTTGATTTACAAAAAATAACAGGATTTGTAATGTATCAGAAAAATTGCCTGCCAACATCTATGTAATTGTCTTTGATGCTACTCTGCAACTCTTTTGTAAGCTTTTAATGTATAAATAGCAACATATTTTACATATATAATTTAGGCTTATATACCTAGTTTTCTCCAGTGTTATAAACACACTTCAATGTCTGCAGATGTAGTCAAAGCTCTGCAATTTAACCATGAAGCCAGAAATTTACAGTCCAGCAATAAGCCATGGGAGCTACATATATTTATATGTAATTTGAAATGATAATTCATATCACAACATGGCTATTTCCATCCATCCCCTGGACAAGTGAGGAGGGTTAAAATAATCTCAGATAAAGTCAGAAGTTCAATATTTTGGAAAACTAGTACTAGTGATGTTAAATCAGAATTCTCAGAAAGGACCTCAGAAAATAAATTCTTCAAGAGTTATACGTGTCCTTTACTAAAAGGGCACTGTTGATACATCCATATTGCAGATTATTTCATACAAAATCCTATATGCCACTTTGGAAACTGGTATTCAAGGCTTAAATGAAGACAGAGTGAGAATGAGGACCTTGGGGAACAATTCTGTGCAGAAAATGAAATGTATGTCATAAGAATGTAAGACCTTATTTGAATAGGACTATCAATTTTTACAGACTCCTCTCCTTTGCACTTTTTCTGCTATATTTTAAAATATGTACTAGAGTATTTAAGCCATTTCTTGTCTATAGTCCATGCAGCAACAAAAGATTTTGGGCTATCCTTCATATCCAGTGTTTAAGAAAAGGCTGGCTGCACAGATGTAGCTTGAAAGTAGAGGAAAAATGGCCTTGTATCATGGTAGAAACATTATGGTCCAACACTGAGAAAAAGTAAATCTGAATGTATACATGAACAAAAATTCTTGTAAGGATTTCAAAATTATTTTAAGAGAAACATAAATATTTCTGAGCAAAATAATTTTCAGAAGTATTTAGAAATAATATAGAATTTGGTTCCTAGAATTTATTTTCAGATTTAAATGTCTGTTTTATTCAAAGATCCTAAAGAAGCTACACAAAATCTAGAACTTCACCACAGTGTATTGGCCGATGGTAACTGTTCAGTTTAAGAACAAGGTACCTCTGCCCTAATAATGGCAGCCTGAAGGACTGCTTCTTGATAAGAGTTAAGATGAAAGTTGTTGGCATGGTTGCCATAAGCCATAGCGGTGGGCTCATCACCTTCCTTACACCTCTCTACACCCTTCAAAGTACAAATTTGCAAACACACTCTCAGAATTTTAGATCAGAAAGTTCCTAAATATTCCATGTTTGTACTTTTATTAATTGGTCAATTTTTTCTTAATACTCATGATACACATCAATCCCTCAACCTCTACATTAATTGCAAAGTTGGAATTAGAAACGGGATTTTTCCACTGACGTCAGCAGGAACAGTTTCACCTGGGCTGGTTGCTCCTTTTAAATCTCTTCTGCATTTAAAAAATTTAACTAGCCCAGAATTCTTGTTTTTCCCAAAAGAGGACAATAGGACAACAGTAATAGGCCTGTAGTTACACTTAGCATGCTAACTATTCTCCAGATGAGCTTGTCTTGTATATTGCTTACAGCCTTGTAAGATTATGTGTAAGACTGTAATGGGGAGACAGAGTGTCTGTTTGGGGAAGCAAAGTAGATACCCTAAGTCACTACGAGTATTGATGAATCTACATCATGGTAGGATCCTGTCAACCTCTGTCTGTCTCATCTGATCTTTTGCCATGTTCTGCTTCATCTTCTACTGAGTGCTTTTTATTGTATTGAGAATAATGGTGGATAGGGTGGTATGCATGCCAGAGAAATATTCTTAATGTGGAGTCCACCTTGGCAGAAAGATTCATAAGTAATTATCTGATGAAATCTGTTTACTGTGTTTGCTTTGGTCCTTCAATAGCAGAAGACAATTAAAATCAGGGAAGCCAATGTTGCTTGGCATCAAAGGTCATAGAAGATGAAGTTCTACACAAAACATTCCTAACAGCACACATTTTCTAAGCCTCAGGTAGCCCCTTGGACTCTTTGTATATTGAGTTAAAGAGGGGAGGGCCCTCTCCCTGAGGTCAAGAGGCTTATGTACAGATTGCTTCTAGCCAAACCCTCAGGCTAGTATTTATGAGCAGGTTGGCTCAATCTGGGCTATGTAGTATTTGGCCAGACATCTCTAAGCTCCATGTGATGTTCTTCTGTCTTTAAGTCATAATTATCCCTTTTTATGACTTTTTAAACATCATTATCCTTAATGACTTAATTATTAGATAATTATGTATGTACCATGCCTTAGGGTGTGACAAGAAGACACTTGTTCATGTCTGAAGATGCAAAGCCTGCTTGAAGACTACCGTAAAGCTCTGTGTGAGGGAAATCAGGGAATCTCTTGCTACAGTCCTGCTCATTGATAACAAGATCTCTAGAATGAATGATTGCCAAAAACTGTACCTGGGTGTTGCCTTGGAGTGATCTAACTAGAGTGGTCCAAAACAGGGCCAAAGGGCAAGGTAACCATGAATTAGGGTGAAAGAGCAGAGATCCAATACTCAAAACTCTCTGAATGCTTCTTTTATATTTAACAACCTAGAGGTATCTTCATTTCCCAGTCGATTCTGAAAAAAATTATTAAAACCTGATTGTTGGATTAAAATCTGCTTCTTTGTGTTTTCTCTGAAGCATTGATAATTTTTTTTGACAACCTGAAAATATTTAACTACATTTCCAGCTGTTTATAATTTATTACCTGTAAGATAAGGACTGATCTTGTTTCTGAAGAGCTTTCTGTAAAAGTGAAGGCATCACAAGAGCAAGAGTTGAAGACTAAGGTACAGATCATGGATTTTTTTGCAGTGTTTTAAAACTTGTTGAAAATATGATATTAAGTTAACTACTGTTTTCTAACCGGGCACAGCAGTGATATATTCCCATAAGTTTTTTTAGCTAATTAAGGTTTAATTTCCTTTGGACTCATGTCTACCTGTTTTCTTTGCTTTTTTTTGATTTCTTGCTTTTAATAAGTAATCTTATTTCAGAATCAAAGTGGTGTTCACTCTTTATATTAGAAATTCTTCTGTCAAATTTCTCCACTGCATTTAAAGTTTAACCAAGCAGTTGATATGAACTTAAGAATATCTCATTATTTCACTTGATTCTTGTCTTTTTATTTTAAACAGCATAAATTTTCTTGCTGTTCCCTGACTGCCCTCCTGAACCTAGAGAATTTTGTTATGAATAAACTGATCAAAAGGCAGTGCTAGAGGCTTAAGTTCATCAAATACCACCAACAGAGTAATTACTAGATGGATGAGGAGGTGTCTCAGAGCTGTCATGACATTATAAAATACCCTGTGTGAAACTTTATGGTTTATATGGCCAAATGAACTCTTCTACTTGACAGCACCATGACTGGTGGGTGATCCATCAGGCTTTCTGTGTTATCTGAACATAGTTTACATAATCTTACACTTGGAGCAGATGTGGGGAACAGCAGGCAGCAATCTAATCCATAAAAAAAAAGTTTGCATTGGGTGTGAGACTAGCAGGCTCAGAGAAGAATGAATGCCAGAGAACTCTCTAGGCTGCTTCGAGACTCCTCCTGGTCTTTGAGAAGCCTTCATGGCACCTGGTCTTCTGGACCTTAATGCCTCCAGTGGATGGGCATTAGAGATAAGTAGAACATTTTACATAGGTAACTGACCAGATAATGATTCATCTGAAGTGTTCACTTGATCTTGCTATGCAGGCAGACAGAGCTGGAGTAGCATATCAACCTGGGAACCTCTTTACAAAAGCCATTTAACCAGGCCATCTTTTATTTTGTTTGCAATAGGAAATGCAGGGTGAGGTTGACAAACTGTGTTTATGTTTATACATTATTGATAGCAGTAGGATATAATAGAAACAGGAAACAGGAGGTTTCTTGGAAAAGCACAGAAGTGCTTTTGTGTTTTAAGTGTGAAAAAGTCTTATTAGAGCAGGAGATGAACTTTGTGATATACAAACTTTACAGTATATATTTACTTCTCTAAAAATCCTCAAGAGACATCATTAATTTTCCTCTGCTTATGTCAGGGATCCCTCTTATTGGCCTAGTGTTTGTGAATGTTAAAGCAGTGAAACCAAATGTAAACAATAAAACTTTTATCTCCAAACTTTAAATTGCACCAGATAAGTTTTATTTTCAAGTTACTGAGTTGTTACTCTAAAGTGTCCTCAAATAGGTATAAATTCTGAAATTAGCCTTGGGGGCTTTGCTGTCATTATAAACCACTGTGTGCATACTCTCAGGGTGTTCACTGCAAGGTCAATTATGCTGAAGCTTGTACTTTTTCTCAGACCATCTGCTATACACACATATATTGCTCTGAGAATGTTGCTTCAGGGTGCTACAGAACTAAGCAGGGAAATCACCAGTAGAAAAGGAACGTATGTACCCTTCTATTGCTGTCTTACAATCATACCTCCTCTGTTGCTGTCACACCTCCCACAATGTTTCAGTTTGCCTAGGACTTATATAGAAATTTATTTCCTCTGAACCTCTTTGCTTCTACTTCCCTGCCTGTTATCTCTGATCTCTTAGTTGCCTTGCTAGTGGGATTTTCAGTTCAGGAGAAATGCTGGGTGAAGGTAGTTGCTCCAAGGGATTTCTACTGCTGAAAGTTCCTGCAAAAAGCTTCTTTTATTTCAATGAAGACAGGGAGAGAAAGGGAGGGTGAATCCAGGCATCTTTACATTATCTTCTGTTTCTGGCTTGGCCTCAGAGTTCCTTGCTGGCCTTGAGGGGCAGGATGTATACTCTGGCCATACCCACTGGGTGAAGAGTCTGGGACTTGGGCACAGAAATTGTTCCCAGGGGATCGTTTCTGCTTATTTCAAGGCCTCGTCTTCCTGACAGGCCATCAGAACTAGGAAGCAAGAAATATCTGACCCCTGGAGCTTGGCCAGGCACTTGAACTTGAGGTATTCTGTATTACTTATAACTAAGAACTTTTCTGAATAGACTGCATATGATTAAAATGTCCAGAAAAAGGCCCAAAGCTGATTTTTTATTTAGGTAAATACATTTGGTTGTGAGATTAGTTTTTTCTGATGTCGTATTATGATAGACTAAGTCATGCTTACAGTTCCACTGACTGCTTATGTTGGTGAGGTCCAGCCTGGTGTCTGAAGTACAAAGCCTGCCTACCTCAAAGAAGTGTCATGATGACTTGGGTGAAGCTCTTCAGGAGCTCTTGGAGGTGATCCTGAGGTAAGGACCGCTTCAGAACATATCCTTGCATAAACTCATTTTTAACTGACCAGACCTGTAACGTGTATGTGCCCTTTGACCACTGAGAATGCAACAAATCACTAGACTGAGTAGTTTCTCATCTAATAGATGTTTTATGATGCTATTTTCATCATTATAAGGCTGTGTCAGATATTCCTGGTGTCTTGTAGCTGCTCTACTGCCACCATCCACTCTACAGACACTTGAATTATATTGCTGTAGGACTCCATAGTACAGGATAAGAAAAAAGAAAATGTTTAACGTAGAAGCTGTGTTGGTGCTTTTCCATGTGGAAATACCTAACATCTTGTTCTGGCTGTAATTGCCAGCTAGTGCTACCTTGTCCACTGCAGCAGGAGCATAGGAATGTGTGCAGCAGGAGCAGATAAGTCTCTTTCGCTTGCTCAAGACATTACCAGTGACTGCAAGATTAAAGATGTTGACATCATCTTCAGTCATGTCTTTCTGTTGAGAAATTCTAGGCTTGATGTGTATAATACAATAAACGTCTCTTCGGTTACACAAGTTGGTTCAAGCTGCACATATCCTTAAGTCCTGGGGTGATTTAGCAACAGTGCCATGTGTAGTGGAAAAAATGAGAACCTATTATCATTTTCTTCTTTACAAGCAGCCATGAGTTCATCCTTTTGCTCACAACCCATTCAGGATTCAGCAGTCAAGATATTCACTGTGCTTTATATCTTCCTTTCATACTGTATGGTAGCAGAGGATGAAGTGTCAGACTGAATGTAGGCATTGAACTGTTGATGTTGAATCCATCCTCTGGGTATCTGCTTCCTTCCTTGGCTTTGTGAGCTGCTTCAGACATCTGACTTGAACAGGCAGTGATCCTCAGACATACTTAAACACCGGCTGGCCAGTGCTTTGCAGTCAGTCTGGAGGCAAGGCCCTTACAACTATAGTAGATGTGAAGGATCGCATCTGCTCCCTAGTCAGAGGTCCCCTTCTCCCTCCTCCTCTCTCTCCTTCTTCTCCTCTACCCTCTCTCCTCCCTTTTTTCTTTCTCTTTCTTCTCCTTAACTGTGAGACCTCTTCTATCTTTTTGTTCAGCTTGCCTCATTTCTCTGTAGAAAGAAGCAGTGAGGACTTCTAAAAGTCACAAGCAAAGTAAAGGCTTATGGATGATATTACATGCCTCTGTAATTAAAGCTTGATTACTGTTCCAGTTGTGCCCTCATTAATGGTTATGTAAACACAGATGGATGTGAAGACAAGCAGACACAGAGCTCCCATTATTGTGGATGAATATGAATTACAGGAATACAGAGAGAGGTCTTGCTTTCTGAATCAGGGGATGTGTAGATTAGGCTCCTTAGAAGTTGGAGTTAAGCAAACAGACACAAAGGAAGCATTGACACCAAAGAAACACCAGTTTCTTCATACCCGATTTAGCTAAAGCTGTTGCTCAGCACAGGAGCTGTCCCCACTGTGGTTTTCAATCTTTCCAGGCATTTAGTATTACAAGTGTGAACTAGAGAAGGGTAACAAGGCAGCTGTGCTCTTCGTGAGGTTGGGGCAGAGCCTTTCCAAGACAGAGCAATTCAAAGGTGTGTTCATCTCTCAGAAGTTCAATCAAAAATGTTTATTTGTGATTTTATCTGCCTTTTGCTGACAGCACTCCTGCTGCGTGTCATTAGCAATGGCATCTCTCCTCTGAGCTGGGCCACAGTGTGACCTGGCTGAGAACTGAACTGGTGGATGTTGTGGTTCATATTTGCTAAAGCTAAGAGTATGCCTGCCCTTCAGCCAATGGTGTATTTGTAGCTTGTGTAGACTTTCCCTAGTGAACTTTAATCTAGCTAGATTGAGGTATGGATTGTGGTTTAGGCACCATGACCTGGAGTGCATAGAGGCACAGCACCCAGTTGGGTTGGCCAGCTTCTCAGGCGTGTTTTTCAGTCTGTGCTGAGCTCTAGGTTTGCTGCAGCAAGCAGACAATTAGACTACCTAATTTAGGGGTAGCTAAAGTGTAACCTTATGAGAAGAAGCAGCAGTCTGGCTGGCATGAGGGCCGGGTCTGGAGGTGGCTGGTTGGTGCTGCCCCCATCAGAACAGTAGCACAGTTTTGGCAGAGTCTTGTCATGCTCTGAATTTGAGACTGTGCAGATTAGATTTTGCATATTTTTCTGATTTTTATCAACACAGATTAGCACTTAGCATGATGTTTCAAGCATTCCGCTATGTGATAGAAATTTCTGATGCCAGCAGCCCTTACACTAAGCTTTGCTTTATTAAAAAAAATAATTACTTGACAACTTAATAATGTGTACTGAGTAACCTCAAATTGTCACATAATTGCTGTGCCATGAGTGTCTTACTGACTCTAAGTTAGATTTGTTTGCAATATCTGAGAAAATTAACATAAATTTTCTTTTTATATGCAATTTTCAAGAAAACAGAAGCTCCTCTGTGTGTGGATTACTTAGAGGGAATGTACGGATCTGCTCACAGAATCATCTTACAAGTACTTACTTAATGACATTCATTGGGAATTATGGTATTTGCCTGAACACTGTGCCATGCTGAAACTTGAAAATGTGCGGAGTTCTCAAGTGCATATCTTGTCAAATAATACTTTATTTGAAGTAAAGGCAATGAAGTGCTTTTATTAATCTCCAATTTTAACTTTGCAATCTGAGCCTGATCAATTTAATTGGAGTTTATTTAGGGCATATCCTCACAAACCTTTTATGATATGAGTAGTCCTATTGATTTATGGCTTGCTCTTTGTTAAAAGACCTGAAATGTCTTCCTTTTGTGATTTGTTACATTTCTCCAAATGAAGATGTTTATTGTTTGAGGTGTTTCCCTTTAAGTCTAGTAAATAGTGACATTAGTCTGGACCTATCTGAGGGTGTAAGCTATTTTCAGATAGCCAAAGGAATTTACTCTCTACCTGAAAGAATTTCAGCTTGAAGAATACTAATTGTTCAGCATTGACAAGAGATTCTTCTGTTCCTTGGGTGTGTATGCATGCAAGAAATGTGTAAGCTAAATATGGTGGGGCTTTTTTTTTTTTTTTTTTTTTAGTTTTAGGCATTTGTACTGGCCTTTTTTCTCTTTATGTACTGTGAAGCCCAAGTATAGATCCTGCAGTGCACTAAGGTAAGCACTTCTGGTAAATAAGCTGCACTTGGCCTGAAAAATCTTAAAAATTAGTGGAAAGTGCCAAGAAAGTATCATTAATCTGCTCTTAGGAATATATACCAAGTTCTGTGTCTTTTATATGTTCTCTCGCATCACAAAAAATAAGTATGGGAATCAGCGAATCAGGGTTTCTGTGCAATGTGTGTGAGTGTTACTTTGGAATACTCATATGCTTAAAATACTATTGAATAAATTATACATAGCATTTGCAGATAAATATATTTAAATTTGTTTTCATCCATATTGTTCATCCATTGTGATAATCAGTGTTGATCAATGTTTAAAATAGACTTTCAAGAGCTGACTCATTGCCACAATACTAATCAATCAGCTACTCACTGAAAGGTGGTATAAATTTTTGAATTTTTGGTTCATTGCACAGTATTTAGCCTTGTTTATGTCAATGCAGCTGCTTATTCAGCTATACAAGTAGAGTCATGTAGATACTTATATAAATTTTAATTAAGGACTTTTTTATACAGTGTTAGATTTTAAAAGAAATACAAATCTGAGCCATGCATGGAACTGAGCAGGTGGTTCTACAATAGCAAACTGAGATGAAAAAAAAATGAACTAGAATGTGAGTATCGATGACTTGTAGTTATATATTACATATATACATAGGCCACAATTCTAGCACGTATCTAGTCAGACAGCAAGTCTTTTCACTGCTGTTGCAGGTAGTCTGCAGTATAATCTCAACATATTTCTGAGTTTTGAGCTCCAACACAGAAGTGTTTATTTTGTTCTCAGTGCAGCAGTAGGTAGGAAAAATAATAAGAAAGCTGTGTGAGATGGTGCTGGATGGAGCAGTGCTTATCCTGAATTAAAGGAGAGACAAGAGCAATAAAGAAAGGGATGGGGACAGTGGTGCAGACGGTGAAAACCCTGTTTCCCAATAATCCATCATCAGAGTTACTCTGCTGTCCTATCAGCTAATTTATCCTGCTTTGCTTGTTCTTTCACCAAGAACTTTGAGCTAGATTTTTAGAGTCCTTTGTAGTTAACAAAAGGGTTTTTTTCATTCTTTGCTAGTCTTTGTGTCTGAGTCCTAAGGGAAGAGACTAGGTATTTTTTGTCTTCTGCCTGCAGCATCTGACTTGCTCTTGTAAATGAATTTGATTCAGTGCCTGAGGGTCAGTTCAGTTTTCCTGCCAAAAAGCTTACGGAAGCCAGAGGTGGGTGGACTTTTTTGTTTGCTTTGAGAAAGATGCAAGTCTGGTCTTTCCAAATGTATTTGTAATTCAGAGGTTGAATTTGGTGAGTAAGAGTGATGAAGTAAAATACACACAAAATGTTATTGAGGTGTTTCCCTCCACTGTTTCCAAAATAAATAGCCTTGATTTTCTGGTGCTAGATTGCTAAGAGTCCCTTAAATATGTTTTTTGGTCCTCACAAGGGCAGAAAGGCAATCACCCTCACTGTAAAGCTGAGGATGAGACCTCTCGGGTTTGAATCACTTTCTGTCTTGATTTAGAGCTGCTACCTGAGCTATGCTTTTTCTCAGAAATGTGCTTGCTGATTTGCAGAACATACCACCACAGGTGCTTTTCACTTACCTCACTGAAGCCATTTTGCTTCATGTAAATACTTAAGCATTTGCTGGGCTGACAGGAGAAATTCCATAGCTGTTATTTACAAACCTCAGTGGTGCTCCTGGGCTTCCCCTTGCTTCTGCTAACTTATGAAGTGGAGAGGTGATGCCTGTGAGGGCAGAAGCAATCTGGGTGATGGCTCGAGGGAGGCTTGCTCCTGGGCTGGCTGGTGAAATTTTGCACCAGCACTGCCAGGGAAACACAGCAGCTCATCCTTGAACTGCGCTGGAGGCAGGCTGTGTAAGCATCCCACTTACCAGGCTTGAGGCCATGAGGGCATGTATTGCTTCTTGCCTGTTTTGTGAATCCAGGTTTGTGTTTCAAATAATGATCCCATAAATGAGAGACATTGATGGCCAGGCACTCCCTCCAGTTAACTACAGGTCAACAGAAATTTATCTTGCAGTCCTGAGAATATAGTGGCTATTTTTTTTTCTGATCCCTTATGCTGAAGTAGTGCATCTGTGGCTAAGGCATATTCATTTATTTTAGCAGGCTTTCAGCTCCTGCAAGGAGATGGTATTAGTATCAGAAGTGAAATGGAAACATGAAATGGTGTCGAGGTGTCCATACATAAGCACTAGATAACACATTACTTTAAAATGATGAATGAAATATTTAAAAGTATTTTAATGGTAAACTACAGTAGAGACACAGAATGTCCCTTGCAGCATGAGGCTTGTGAAACTGTGAATATCGCTGGCAGCCTGGGCACTGGGAAGGTATGAGGGGGAGCAGCAGGAGCACAGAGAGGGGAGCTTTTAAGAAAGGAGAATTTCCTACTGTCTTTGTATGAATCAGTGTGGGCTGGGTGGGGGAGGAAGCCAAAAAATGAGAAATAGATTGCTTTCACAAAACAAGTTGCAAAAGACACAGCTAAAACATAATACAGCTACATATATGTTTTTAAAACATAATGACTCAGTTAACTGACAACAGATGGAAAGACTGGACTCAAATAACTTTCTCTCCAATGTCCATTTGTGATGAATACTTAAGAAGAAATTATGCAAGCTAAAGATAGTAACAGAAGTGTGACTTGTATTTAAGAGGGCTACTGCTTGGACGTCAGAGGTAGGAAACCAGTGCTCTGAAGTATTATGTATGTGACTATTTTATGTTAATAACTGCAGAGTCTGATTCTGCAAACCCTAAGCCATGTGAGAGTGGAACTACTCTCCTGAACACAGTATGAATACAGCAATATGGATTTAACATGCATAATTATCAGAGCCTTTGTCTATGTCATAATTTTTAATGTTAGATCTCCATTTTGGTTTTAAACTGTGGAAACATACAGAGAAAATGCATGCATGTCTTGGGGCAGAAATAATTGTGGTTTTCTGCAATAAAAATATATTTTTTTTCCTTTTATATCTGTAGCTTCATGAGCTTTCATTAAAAAAAAAAATCAAAATCTTGTTTGTTGTAGAAGATTGCTTTTACCTTCTCATTTAAAAATCTATTCAGAAAACCCTATGCCACATAAGATAGCACACATTAAAGAAAGTCAGTGTTTCTCTTTTCCTTTCCCTACCTCTCTCTTTTTTTTCTTTTTTTTCGTTAAGAAGTAACTTAAAATATGTGTGCTGTGTAAGAACGTGTGCTGTGCAAGTTTCAAGTTTCAGGTAATCTTCTTTAAAATAATGGGAGTCTAGATTGCATCAGTTAGTTTAAAAACTGCTATGCTATTGGTAGGGACAAAATGGGATTAGAGCCAAAATTTGTCTGTGTTACTGCCAAGGTCTGTATCAGATTTAAGACACATGCTTCTGCAAGCTTCCATGAAGGTTGTGAAAAAAGTTTTAATACAGAGTTGGATTACAGCTCTCAAGCTCAAAACATTGGCCATTACACTACCGTCTTAAAAGCCTGCTGCAACACAGAGCACAGAATAGAGCAGATTTCTTATGTTTTCTGGACCACAGATGGATTTTGAATGCCTCTTTCTATCTTGATGGAAGATAAATTAACTTAATTAACTGGAATCCATACCTGATCACTTGCAAGTGTGTATGTGGATATATACAGATATATATCTATTTAAACCCTTAGCATGATTTTCTTTCAAATTTATCTAAAATCTACTCTAAGAAATAACATTCTATAGATGAACTTACGATTGTTTTGAGCAGTAAAGAGACAAATATCGATTCTCGGATGTTGGGAACCTTTGCGAGTTTGTAAGAGAAATTCTGGAAGCTTTTCTTTTTTGTACTGGTAATAGAGAAATGCATTTTGAAAAGGACGCCTCTAACTGTATGATGACGACTGCGTAGTAACCTGTGGATTTTGAACATCAGAATGTACAAACCGTGGGCAACTGTGAATATTTTCATAGTTTCTTTTCTACATCTGCTGCAAGGATCTGACTATGAGAATGGATCTGTGAAGGTAAGTGACCTGTATTTGCTGTCATTTTTAATAATCCAAACTGTCAGAATTACATAGATATAGTGTGCAAGGTGGTAGTCTTTTTGCTGTTTTGATGCTTGGGGGCTTTTTTTGTGATTGTTTAGTTGCACAGATGTTTAGTAACCACCGTCCAAAGAGAATCTATAAAAAAGTTAAATCCATATTTGCATTTTAATATTTTATGTCTTTTAATGAGTTATTATTAAGTAATTGTTTTATACTTTGTTCTTAGGTTAAACTTCTAGTGTCAGTCACACAAAATAAAAGCAAAACATAAATAAAACTGCAAGTCAGAGTATTTAGAATACTTGTTAAATATACCTTTTTATTTCAAGTATTTATAATTGCAGAATTAGTTTCCTGGTATTGAAAATTTTTATCTAAATACACAAGTTCATCAGTTGTTCGCTTGTTTTCCAGAAATTGGAGAAATGTTTTTCTTTTGTTTTATTAGAAGATGTTATCCAGGACTTTAAAATAAGCAGCAACTAGTAGTAATAGAGCACGTTGCCTGGGAATTAGCCTTTCTTCTGAATATAATGCATGCAACAAAATTTAAGCTAAAGCCTCACCTTGACAGTAGGATTTTTCATATCTGACTTCCTGAGACAACGTGAGAACATCCAGGAAAATCATTTAGAAAAAAACAAAACAAAAACTGGAAAAAGTTTCTACATGTGCAGTGTGTCCAAAAATGACTAATCCAGTGTGTGGTCCAGAACAAATTATTTGTTTTTCAATAACAGAGCAAAACAAGCTAATACTTTTGTTTCCACTTCAGAAAACCTCCTGCTTGCAAGAGACGACCACACACTAGTCTGTGAACAGCACTGCATGCTGACCCATGTTTTACAAAAGAAATGCTAAGTTATGTGCCTAATTGCAGACTGCTGTTGCCAGCACAAGAGGTTAGAAGTGGTGAGCGGTGTGTGCCTCAGGATGACTAATGAGAAACCTCTTTGCCTGCTCACCATTCACAAGCCTTTTATTTACGACCTCAGCAATCAGTTCTTTGAAGGCATTAGGACCAGAGTAATCAGTCTTGTATACATTACCTCTATGCACTGTATGACAAATCACTGGTTTCTTACCTGTAAGAATCACTTTATTTAAATCAGAAA
Source organism: Coracias cyanogaster (assembly GCA_033124195.1). Classification (NCBI taxonomy): domain Eukaryota; kingdom Metazoa; phylum Chordata; class Aves; order Coraciiformes; family Coraciidae; genus Coracias; species Coracias cyanogaster. The sequence continues at coordinate 39,518 of JAVSBS010007974.1, read as the reverse complement.
GTGATTTCTAATATAGACTACTAACCATTGTATAATTAGCGGTGATGATACTTCTGTCTTCACAAGGGACACAAGTTTATTCAGCATAATAGTAAACCACTAGTTAGTCTTTTAATTAAATTTTGAAACCATATCCGCTTTGCCTAGAAAAAAATGTAAGAGCTCTTCTTGATAATTTAAACTGGTTTATAGTTTATTCACTGTGATAGGATTGTCCATCCAACATATGCACATCTGTAACAGTTTTCACTGAAATTTCGCTGCCACTCTCAAGCAGTCAGCTTAGGCACAGAGTAACATATTACTGTACACAATAACAAATCACTGCTACTTTCCAAGAATTTCCTAAAGGTATCATGTAGATCACACTAAAAAGGGCTGTATTTCACATTCATTGTCCACAGGTTGCCACAAAGACTGGTTTTCCACTTTTTCTAGCTTTTTCTGTGTAGATGGACGTTGGTTATTTTCCTTTTAATGTTTAACATAGTATGTTAGATTCCTGGGTTGTTTTAGCACATATGACCTGTGAGCTTTTGTGTGTGTGTACATATGTGGATATACCCCACAAAAAGTCCTTCATATTACAGTGTTTAATGGTACACAGGGTTATGGTTATTCTTACCAATTGCACCTCAAATTGAACTTGCAGAACACAGAAATGATGTATTGTGTTCACCTACCATAACTTATTTTTATAAAGTTCTTATACTGACCAATGTCAGTATTGCCCGGATAAAAACCACAAGGTCAGGATGCAGGTAATATGCAATTAATGAGACCCAATAAGGGCTAACCATCAGCAACCTGCTCTCCTTCTGTTAGGTGAGTTCGAGTAGCCGAGGTCTGCCCAGGACATCTGAAGTTTTAAACCTGTTGATGGTTTAAACCATCGGGTGGTGTCAGTGTCGTATCATGTGATAGAGTTTTTGGGGGCTAAGGATTTCAATACTTTCTTATCACCTTCTGCAAATATCCTAATCCTAATTAAAAAGCTTATGTACAAGCTGCCATGATTCAGCAAGTATCTCTGTTTTCTTGGTTTTTCTGAACCCTTCAGAAATGCCATCCTTTTCTGGGTACAAGAGTCCCTTTTCCCACTGTGTTCACACCAAGGCCAGTTGTCCTCTGCCCATCAGGCCCAGCTTCTCCTTCCTCTCTCCATTTCTGACCTGTTCCAGTTTCAGCATTTGACCTGTGCTCCCTCATCTCCAGGAGTCAGGTTCTCGGTTTCCCTTCTGGGCTCCTGCTCATGCTCTCCATGTGCCACTCTAATTTCCACTTGCTCCTTCCTGAGTGGGGATGTTCTGCTTCTCTCTCAGACCCTTAGGAGGTCTGCTGAGTTCCTCAGAGACAGCCCTACTAGACCATTTTGCTTTCCAGTCATGTCTGACCATGGTCCGCCCTTCCCTTCCCCATCCATAGCTTCTCATTTTGCTGCTATGGTTATGATTTCCCAGCTTTTCTTTTCCTGACACCCGTTTTTAGTTCTGGTCCCCCAAGATTCTCTCAGCCTCCTCAGCCAGGTCTTGCCCTCTTCAATCAGTGTTCATCTCCTTCCCCTTCCACAGGCAAATCTGGCAGCTTCCCATTCCTGGTTGCCCAACCCCAGTGGCCTGAGGGAGAGGAAGGCCAGATTCTCTGCTCTCAGCCCCGTGGGCTGGACCTGCAGTGGCCTGCATCCATGTCCTGTTCCACACCTGAATGGAGAGAGGTCAGCACAGGCCCCATCTACTGAGCATCTAGCTGCTAAACCCTGGCAAGCCTCTGCTGTTACCATCAGTGTTTTTTTCATCTGGGTGAATTTTTTCAGAGATGACAGTAGACACATTTGGGCCAACAAAGTTCCTCAGGTGTCAAAACTTCACATCTGTAATCCACAGCAGGGAAACGCCAGATGTTTGCAAAGACGAGACTGCCAGAAAATCTTTTTGTATGGAAAAAGAAGGAGCTTCATCCTTAACTGCAGTCAAACCATTTTGACAGGAAAAGCAAAAAAATTATTAAAATCATTTTGAGGCAGACATCCGGCATGGAAAGTTTCATCCTGAACATCTAACGTCTGGCAGTGTTATAAACAAATGGAAAACAGACTCATAATGGGAAGTGGTGGGAAGCCTTAGACAGGGATGGTGCAGCCACGCAGGTATCAGGCAGGGGCTCCTTAGCTGAATTAATGTAAAGGCTGGAAGCAAGTCCTCGGCCTCACATGTCAGTTGCTTGATTCAGGATGCCAGCCTGTCAAACGAAGTCCTCATTGAACAATTAGATTTCCACATGGGTTTTCTGAAGACTGAGCATTTTTTTTTTATTTTTTTTTTTCATCAGGAAATGCTTTAAAAATTCCCTGTTGAAGTTTTGTCCTGACAGGCTGTTACGATTTGGAACCCCTCAGCTAAGGAACCGCAAACTTCACTGTCTCTTTTCCTGTCTCTCCCCCACACATTTTTCCTCTCCTAGTGCAAAGACAGACATAGGCTACTTTTTCCAGAATTTTAAAATTAGACGCAAAGAGCTATGTCCTATATTCATCAGAACTGAGGCAAATTTTTTGCCAAGAAAAGCTGATGAGCTGCTTCTGCCTTCCAACACGAAAACTGCCTCTCTAATGAGCCTTTAAGGTCTTGATCTCTGAGAATTTGAGTCTCATTGTTCCCTGCCCTATTCTGCGTCTTACATTATTAATAAAGTGTTAGGGGGAAAGCAAGAGAAAGGGGCAACTTGTAATGCCCAAGTTATGACAGACTCAGCCTTTTCTTTTTGCAGAGGTCTTTTCCCCATGGTGAACCCTCCTTTGGCTCATTAAAGAGAAACCCACAGCTGACAGTCCTGAGGAGCATCATTGAACTAGAAATCTGCTTTCTGATCAGAAGGCTGAGGGGTTAGATATGCACAGCCTGGGAAGTAGACATGGCTGCTCTCTGTTACATGCACTCATTCTCCACAGCTAAACCTTTTTTTACTTCTGCACTAAACACTGATAGGACCTTGAGTGGTCATTTTTGTTCTAACAGATCTTCTTAGATTCAGCAATCTTGTATTGCTACTGTGAGCTGGACAGAGGTGGAAGCCACTTTCCAAACACAGATGGTACATATTCCTTGTCCGCTAGTGAGAGTGAAACAGCACTTCCTCATGATCCTCAGGCCCTGGACCACTTAACTGAAGAATGCTTTGCCCTTGGGAAGGTGTGGAAATACTGGAGAGGCATCACACCATGAGAAGAAGGAATCAGGAAACTCTCCCTTTCTAGAGCCAGCTGCAATCTGTCTGTCTGTACAATGAAAACAGACCTCTGCAAAGAAACGTGAGCAGCAGAGCTTGATGTAAGCTTTTGTCTCTGTAATTGCCATGGACACTGCTCTTCAGATAGTTCTACATAGCTTTCTGATAACTGCTTGCAAATGTTGCTCAGTTTCTGGAAAAGAGAGATTCTAGCAAATCTTCTCATGGGCTATCTTCTTCAAAGGCAACCCCTGAAAGTACAGCAAAGTACTCAATAGCTAGAAAAAGCAACTCTAAAGGTTATTGGAAACAATTTGTCTGTTTAAACCTGGCTATTCATCCTCACATCCAAAGTTAGCAAACTCCTTTAAATAAAGACTAAGAAATTGTGGTTTTCAGAAGTATTATATTATCCCAGCTTTCTCATTGCTGCTTTTGATTCTCCATGATTACCACGTCTGATAGGCACGATAAGCCAAAAAACACGTGAAAATGTACTTGCTGCATTCCTGCAGAAAGGAGTGTTTGTGCTTTTCCTTCAGAAGTGGGAAGCTATCGGGGAGGTTATGAGAAAAGCCAGCTTGTTCTGACTTATCTGCTACTGCCTTGATAAGGTACAGTGAAGGATAAGACAACAATTCTGTATTGTTGCCATGCCACACGTCATCTATCCTTGGTGCTTATCAATTTGGAAAGGGAACTACTAATACACTGCTACTTATCAAGAGCAGTTCTCGCTCTTGAGAAAGAGCAAAAAGATCCCTCCCCACTGCTGTTCCAGTCCGGTCCATCTCAGCTAGGACTGTAATGTCTGAGGGTAGAGCAGAGCTCTGAAAAGTACATCAGGCTGTTTAGATTAACTAGATGCAGCATTTGAGAAATTCATTCTAATAGTTAGCTGTTGGAAATGAAGACAGTGCTAATTAAAATTCGACATCAGTCCTGGCTCACATCTGAAACTCTGTGAAACCAAAGGGAGGCAAGAAGGCAGGTTCAGAGGGGAATGGATCAACTTGCTGTTAATTTGTGGTCACAGGGCAACCAAAACAAGCAATCAGCTCAGGCTCAGCCAGTGCTGCGTGTCTCTGTTTTCTGCAGTCTGCTTGTGTTTTCTCCCTTACAGGCATTTGCAGTGTTTCTAACCACTGATGTGGTGGTACTGATGCAGGCTCCCACAGGAGGCAAACACAGAAACAGCTTGAAAATGAAGGGGAAAAAAAAAAATCCTGGTGCAAAATTTGGCTTGTGAGACCTCTGCTGTTGTGTCTGCAAATTTTTTATGATCAATACTGTCCCTACTCTAGACTAGATCTGAGTAAGGCTTACTTGTGTCTTATCTCCTGTGAACACAGTGTTGGTATTTGGGAAAAATAAACAAAGTACAGTTTTTGTAATAACTCATTTATTCTCATTCCCATTAAAAATATCGTACAGGGGTTTTTATAGTTATCGCTGAATGTCTGGGATCTGTGTTTCTTTTAGACCTTTCTCTCAGGGCAAATAAGTCCAGTTACAAAACTGGCCATTGCTGTTTCTTGGGCTTGGCTTTTAGATACAGTCCTCAGATGACTGCACTGCCCAGTTTTGGCGGGGGCGGAGGGAAATATGACCTGAGATATATTGCTGCAGGGAAGTAAATCTGATACGATACCTTTCCTACAGAAACCATTATTCCTTAGGAATTCCTTATTCCTCTCACTATTTGTCAGTCTCCTATCTACTTCTCTGCCTGCTCCCTACCTTCCCAGAACATTTTGCAATTCTTCATAATTCTTGCTGGGATTTCAGGAATGGAAACAAAATGGCTGTGTGTCCCCACTACAGCTGCAGAGACTCCATTTACCCATGGGAAGACCAAGCAGAATTTGCTCTTTTTTCGATGTCCTTGTGAAAGAGCTGTATATGGATCTCTATCAATAAGTAACAGAACAATTGCGTAGGGTATTTTAGTTTACTCAAATTAAGAAAAAATCAGCTTCCTGAAGGACACCTGCACATTTTTCTGTTTTCATCCCAAAGGTGACTTAAAGTATGTGACCATTCACCTAGTGGTAGAATGGCATCTAAGGTCCTTGCCACTTCAGCAGCCTCATACTAAGTACCACGACTGTGCAGTTGAACACATGGGGTTTGTCAATCCAATGTGGGTGCCACATGGGTTTGGAAAAGGGCGACTTTTCTCATCATTATCAGGATGTCAGGATGGCTCTGTCTGATGCATGCTTTCAGATGGGGAGCATGCTGGGTTAGTTTTGAGAATTCATTGTCACTGACTGCAGCGTGGTCACTATTTGCATGCAGTTGGGGAGGGGATTCTATTTGAGTCGGGCTGGATTGCAAAAAAGTTGCATCACGTTGCTGTATCCTATGTGACATTGCACATAGAGAATAGGCCATACAAACAGGCAAAACTTTTCACTTTAATTAGCAATGTGACTCAGAAACCACGTTAAGATATTTTCTTGAACTGCTAGGGAAATATTACAATTCCAGGAAAATGTGTGCATGTGATTGGGGTAACATAAGTTCATTCAGTATTGGCAATGGCTTTGCTTTGTGAAGTCACATTTTGAAACCCAGCTGTCCAATTGGCTAGTCACACTTCCAAAACATTTATTAAAGTGTCTTGGGGCAAATCTAGAAACCAATGAAAGCACTAACCAAAGGAACTTTCAAATAAAAATATTTTCAAGTATTAAAAGAATACTTGGTCATCTGATTTCATTCAGGTCTTTGTTTCTGAGCCGCTCCAAAATCACCGTCCAAACCCCCGTGACTTTGAAAGAATGGACACACACCAAAAGAAAGTGACTACAATTTGGACAATGCTCTTTGTAAACACATATAATGCATTATTTGTGACACGTGTACCCTGTCACAGTGTTAGACTAGCACCTAACATCGTGTATGATTAAGTGAGTGCTACGCAGTGTTTCTAGCTGTGCTCTGGACTGAGCACCATGGCTGCCTGAACAGACTGCAGCAATGCAAGAAGGTACAAACAAGCATACAAGTAGACTCTCAGAAAACATACTCAAAGACTTCTAAAGCTGTCAGTAGCATTTGGGATATACCAATGAGTTACCACCCTAGGCATTTATGAAAATCCATCTGTGTCCTTTCACTGACCAAGCCAATATACTTTTCTTGATCACTGTAGGAAGGGCCTAAAGGTAGACTCTCAATATAGATGACTAGCCTTGAACAGGAAGAGACTCCACACCACAGTAAGACCTACTCTTTTCTTCCATCTGCCTGTGTGGCTTTTCTATCACTGCCAACAAAATGATGCGCAGTGAATGTTGTTACCTTCAAAATCACACTTCAGCTGCTCTGAGGCTGTTTCCCATGTGAGCCAAAAGACCTGGCTGTGGGAAGAAATATTTGTTTAATGAGAATTGTAGTTGATTTGCTGGCTGAAAAGAAAACTCCCTCATTTGGTGTAAAGATCTAGCCAGCTAAAAGTATATAGTTGTGAGATGTATTTTGATGAAATATTATCAGTCTCTGATTGCTTTGGACATGAAAAAGAATATGAAATATTCTGAGATTCATGCTTTCACAAAACTCATGTACAATTCTGATGTTTTCAGTCATTTGCTTTGAATACTTTGGTTAATTCAAACCAAGAATACAGCAACCAAAATGTCTGGTCTCTGGGGATTTTGATAATGTAAGCATGCTACTAAAGTGCAAGAAGTCTGATTTATTTGTTGTAGCACCAGAAAAGACCTGTTCTCTTGAAGCCATAGGGCAGCTAATATGATTTTTTAATGAAAATATATAATCTTCAGCTCAAGTAGAAGCTGTTTTATCACCACCTTGACCACTAAGTTTAGGAAACTGGTAATTAAGTCTCCTGTCTTCACTGGACATAAGGCTGGAGCCCAAGGAGACAGACACCCAAGGGGGAGAGTCTGGAGGGAATGTTTTACCACACTGAACATCAGAGGTGAACTGTCTAGAAGTTGCTTCTCTTCCAGTTTTGGGTCTTGGTCAGATGATGTACTGACAAAGTTTTAGCAAAAAAAGGCCCTCAAATGTCACATCTGTATGTGACATTTGGTGCGAGAAGTGGTGTCACCTTTCCTGAGAGGACACATGGCCAAGGCCAACACTCTTTAACTCTTGAGGCAGACGGGGGAGAGGTTTTGCCTAGGCTGGGGGTGATGGAAGCAAAAGTCTTTTCTCCCATGCCTGCACTTCAGTTCTTGAGCCTTTCCTGGACAAGCAGGCACTAATGAGGGTAGAGAGGTGATTCTCAGGCTTTCCACTCAAAGTACCATTTCTTCCTCCACAGGCACAGCAGGAGTAGCTGTCTGGGCCTTAAAGCCAAGCAGTGCATACCTGACACATGTATTTTTACTGGTGAGAGTCACAAAGAGTCTCCCTTCAATGCAGTTGAAGAAGATGCTGTAGTAGTGGGCATAGCTGAAAATATTAGCAGGCAAATTAAGGCATCAGTTTTCTGAGGGGGTGTTGGAAAACACAAAGTGTTGCCCTTCTACTTCACCCCTGAGCCCCCAAACCCCAAATTCTTTCACTATCATGTGTCTGATGCAACCCTAGGGCTTCTCAACAGTAGTACAGTCCTTACTAATTTCATATTTGGAGAAAGAATGTTGAGTCCATTTTCAACCTCTTGAAGCAATTCAGCCGAGTTGCATATTTTTTTGCTATAAACTTGGGCAACATAGCTGTATGCTTTCAATACAGTGATCACTGGAGAAAGCAACCATTTAAAACAGTGATGGCTGGAAATCTGCCTCACAGGGCCTAAACTTGTCCCCACCATAAGAAGTGTATCCCTCTAGGTTATTAACGTTGTAACTGTGATGATCAAGTGAATGTTCAGTCTGGATAAGGCAGTGCACTGAGAGAGCCTAAACTTTTTGCTAAGTATTGGAACAGATTTGAGTATTTGTTTAAACAGTCACCATTTGAAGGTAGAATGAAGTACTGCGTGCTTCTGAGACTTCATCCATGGTTCTGATAATGATGGCGAAGACTGTAATAGTCACTAAAAGATCCCATGACAAGCCCCTTTGTTGCAGAGAACAACATTGCTAGGAAGTCAAAATACCTCATTGTTTTGTCTCTCTGTGGTCATGTTTACTATAATGAAAAATAGCGTATTTGTGTAGTATTAATGCATAGATAATCCTTCCAGAGGTGATACAGTCACAGATGGAACTTCATATATCAGAAGTTCATAGATGACATAGAATCAAAACTCTGATTTTATTGGAACTGTTGTAAAGTAGATGTTCTTTCTCTCCTCAGAAATGAAATACAATGGTGATGATAAAATTAGTGTGAACTAGTATGTGTCAGATATGTGGTAGAGTTAGACGCCTTATGATAGATGCAGTTTCTTTTTGATAAGGGAGTAAGTCACTCCCGCAAACCTGATGTTTTCAAGCAGCAGAAGATTCTCTCACTATTTTATTACCTGTTATGCAACACCCCAAGGATACAAGATGCTGTATTATAGACAATATTTGTTATGATATAATTTGGCAATGCTTGAGCCCCTGCGATCTCAAAATCATGGCCCATCACTCTGAGCAATATTTTCAGTGTTTCTTTGGTATTTCCTTTGGATGAATGCCTTCCTCTGTTTTCTCTTGTCTTTTACTTTGGTTGTAGACACCAGGTTAGAGACGGTCTCTTTAATTTGGGTCTGTACCTGACTCCATACTCCTAGGAGCCACAATAATGCTAAAAATCCTAATAATAATGATGAAAATCCTCAAAAAGAGTTCCTCTTACTGCAGAGACTCCACAGAAGCTTGTCATTCTCAGCAGGAAAATGGTCAAATAAGGGACCTTCAGACACCATGTAGATCTTTGTGTTGGCCTCACAATGGCGGGAGCTGCTCTGTTTTCCTGCCAAAGGAGAACAAGACTTTTCCACAGGAACTCCCTTGCAGTTCCCTGGCCACACCAGCTCACAGTCTGTGTGCTGTGAGCCACAGCATGTCTGGGCAACTATCCCTTGGTTTTAAAGCAGGAAATGAAGTACTTTATCCAGGCAGTCGCCAGTGATGGTCTTCAGCCAGTGCCAGGTCCTGCAGTTCCTGGTGCAGTTGCACTTCCTGGTTGTTTATATTTGTGTTCCTGAGAAAAATTGACTGCTGTCCCTCATAAATTGCTTGTGCTTTGAATAAAGAGAGGCCATTTCATCTCATTTGACCTCTTTCAGTTGAGTGGGATTCAGGTCATCTGACCACAGCTGAGCAAGTGACCTGTCAACTCCTCCTTCAGCATCAATGAAGAGAAAGACAGTTTGCAGCCACAGTTTATCCAACAGACTTAAGAACGAGACGAACGTGCACCAAATGGACCTATTTTTCTCTATTAACTATAACAGGAGTCTCAGATAACTAGTTCATATTCAGACAGGTGAATGACCCATAGGATCAGATTTTTTTTATTTTTAATGATCATGGGGTCACAGGGAGCTACAGGCACTCTACCTCTGCAAGATGAGCCTGTAACTATGATCAACTCATATACTGTGATAAAAACACCTTAGGGAATGCATCATGGAAGAAAAGGAGGTTATTTTCAAGTGTAGCACACATAACAGCAAAGTTCCTTGGTATTTTCATGTGGCAATGAATCATCTAGCTAGTATTTAAACTGGTTTGAGTCTAGTTCTGAGAATAGCCTTCAAGCAGCATGGGAACAGGGGGAATTCAACTTCTGCTTCCGTCAAGTCTTTGTCTTCTACATGACTTCTCTTGAATGGAAATGCAGGTGCTTTTGCTGCATTAAGCACGCAACACTCACTTAAAAGTTCAAAATATCCTCACATGTTGCCAGTACTCTTTGTTGATGTCCAAGTGCCCTCATCTGCAATGAAACTTTGCACCCTCGACTGGTTAATTTTGAAAGGTTTAGTCTGCACTTAGCTTAAACCTGTTCGTAACACAACGGCATTAAGAGAATCGTCACTCTGTGTTATGCAGCTACAATCTGCTTTCCCTGGCAAGATAAAGCTGTTATCTTCTTTTTATTGCTTAACTTCTGAGAGCATGGATCATAAAACAGTGCAAGGTTATGCAGAGGTTCCTTAATCATTTGTCCTGGCCCCAGATACAGTGATAATGTTGAAGATTTCCATTGGTATTTATGCAGCACTTGCCACAATAGTATCTGTGACCCTAACTCAGAAAAACATTCCTTTTCAGAAGAGCTCTCACACGTGTTTAGCTTTAAGCAGTGGTTTATGTCCCACTGTGAATAAAGACTGCAAGGCTGGGGCTTAAGGAAAGTAGTCATCTGTGTAAGGTTTCAGGATGTATTTCCTGGGTCTGAGGGTGTGCTTGAGTACAGAGTGAAATGCAAGCAGGACTTTACTCAAATTGAGCAAAACATGGATTTCAACCATATTTTGAATATGGCTGGATTATGGATTTCAACTTTTACTTTTGCCTTCTCTTGCAAACGAAATATTATTCACCATGCATTTGTTTTCTTAAAAATACTGATAGTTACTGATGGCCTTGAAAAGAATTAATGTTGGGTTCTAAGCATGTGTTTGTGCAATAGATCCTCAAATTTAGGACTTTAGCAAGCCTTTCTGTTACTACTGCATTCTACATATCTTTCCTCCATTGCTTACAATACCTCCGGGAGATCCTGAAACATAGCATTAATGCAAAGACCATCTGTGTCAGGCTGGAAAAAGCAGCACATGCAAAAAACAGGGGTTCTGCAAACATAGGTTCTGCTGGCTCTCTCAGACATCAGTTTGAAAAGGGTTGGGTATTTCTTCTTAGGCAAGAAACCTAGGACCTTGTCAAGCATAGAGAAAAGCTGCAAACTGATGAGCTGCAGCATCTGGTAAGAGATTGTCAATACTAATTCTCAAGAAGGCATGCAGTTTGAACAGTGCAGACTATGCATGCGATTGTGCATCTGTACGATATGATGCATTAGCCAAATATTTGACTACCATAAATCAATGGGGTAATGAACTCAGTGTCTGATTTATGCCAGTGTCCAAGGTGGGAAAGGTCACTGAATGTACTACTGCTTTTTCTCTTGTTCCTTTCCAACACTAACTGCTTTTAGGGTTTTTCTGGCATCTGAGATGGCTAGGAAGAAGATAGATAGCTCATTATGGTTTTTTTTGGAAGGATAAAAGTTGTAATTATCCAAAAATCACAATGCTAACCCACGTTATCATTTCCTGATGTCAACGATGTTGCTCATAGCCCAGATGATAGATGAAAACAGATACTCCTCTCTGAGTTGAAGAATAGCTTTGAAACATATGAGAGATCAGTATTATGAAAAACATACAACTTCATTTAAATATAAATCTGATTTTTATTTCTGGGTATGGGATCCATTCTTACACAAAATACTTAGAAAAAGGATATTAAGAGCAGCAGTAAGCTGAAAAGATAAGAATGAAGTACTTAAACCTACTACTTTGATATTTGTTATTGATGACTTCTACACAAGCATTTCTTGTAGGCAACAGCATTATGTATTTTGTTGACTACAGGGTGTACATTTATGGGTATTGAAAGCTTAGGACATTTGGAGCTTTCCAGTGATATGGGTCCACAGGTGATTTGTTCATTTTGGAAAGGTGTAAAGGACATTGCCCTGGTCCTTCGCCAATGGCTCTTTCTCCACTTTCTTTTCTCTCAAGCCTTAATGTATATTTTAAGCTTTCTAAGGCCAAATATCATAATTTTGCTATCTGTGTGAACCATGCCAAGTGCAGTGCAGTCCTGCTCCACATCCAGATTGCAGCCATTATAACCAACAACCCACAATGGTGACAGCTCACCTCAGCTGACTGCTAAAATCTGGGCCAATGTAAGGGAAGCACACTGAGGGCATGGCAGGGAGTTCCTCTGCACTAGGAGGTGGAACAGCTCAGCCTGAGGTAGGTCTCATTAGACTCCCACCTGACAGAATACGAGGAAAAGAGTAAAAATAAACCACATAAAAGCACAGTGGGATCCAAGCAGTACAAGATGCAGAGTGGAGAATAGGAGGGAAGGACTGTAGTCATCAGAGAAAGCCTAAAAAACGGAGGTAAGGGTATCTGAAAAGTTGGAAACAGCATCTGTTATTTCTCCTGAGTACAGATAGGAGAAGCAGACAGACACCAACTCTGTTCCTCTTGCTTTTTGAGAGGAGCTGGATCTCCCAAAAATAGCAGTGGACGTTTGACCTCTCTGTGTGCTTCCCCCTTCTCTGTGGCTGAGTGGGGATCTCCCCAAATTTTAACTGCTGTCCCCTCTATGTCTCTGTGAGAGGGGATAAAGTCCTTGATCATCACACGAGGCATAGTTTTGGGATGCTGTTGAACGTAACACCTCCCTCCAGTTTCACATTTTGAAACATTTATTTACCTTTTTGTGCAAAGCTGCAGTCTTCTAAGTGGGGCTTTTCAGTCAGCCAGAGTATGTTTGTCTATATCTAAACGGAGCTTGAATTTAAACTGCAGTATATGAAAGAAGTGTCCTCATCTCTGTGGGGCTAGCAGCCCTACAGCACATCATCTCTGGTATTATCTGAGACCATAAGAAGTTCTGTGTTTTCATTTCATGCTGTCCTTTTCAAAACAGTACAACCAGAAATGAATGCTTTGGAAAGATTTTATGACAACATGCTATTCAGTGCTGCTGTCATAGCAAGAGGGTGCCCGACTGAAGCAGTTCAGTCTGTGGTATCCAAGGCCATAGGGCTGTGCCCTGCTGGCATGGCTGATGCACTTTCCACGCTCCTTTCATTTTTAAAGCATTTAGTTCTGAATACTTTTAAGTTGTGGATAGCTACCTTTATCTTCTAAATGTGTAAGGATGAAGGATGTCCTTCTAGATGCTGAAAAATCTGTCTGTGCTCTCACAAGGGTTTAGAAGAACATTTTGGGTGAGAGTGTCGTAGTAGTCTCAAAGGAGTCAAAACAAACATGTAAGGTGGTATTCACTGTTCCAGTTTTTGCACTTAGGTAACTTAGAACAAAAGTAGGTGTTTCTCCTCAGATGTTTTATACCCCAGATAGTTGCGGTGAGATTTATTTGACCAAAGATCTACTACACTGATACATCTAGTGATCTGGTGAGCCTGGGCTTGTTGGGCAGCCAGCAGAAAGACTTTTTTTAGTTAGCATGGGTCCCCGGATCAGGCGGTGGTTTTGGGATGATTGAGGCGATTTAGCATAAGTAGATGGTTTGGAGTGGGCAGGGGGTCTCGAGTGGATCGGAGTGTCTCAGTTTGATTATATGAGAATGGAAACTCT